>JAQONI010000018.1:0-250462 GCA_036936925.1 Cenchrus fungigraminus | reverse complement strand
TTAGAATGGATGCTTCACAACTTTGGTACCTCGAAATAGTGCATTCAGGCTCGAACACAAGTTTTGCATCTTTTACGTGCCGAAGGTTAGCAAAATGCTATGAAACACTCCCAAACATCATTTTGGTTTCAATGGAGTAGAATGGATGTTTCGCAACTTTGGTACCCCGAAATAGTGCATTCATGCCCGAAACACAAGTTTTGCATCTTTTTACGTGCCGAAGGTTAGCGAAATGCTCCAAAACACTCCCAAACATCATTTTGGGTCCAATGGAGTAGAATGGATGCTTCACAACTTTGCTACCCTAAAATAGTGCTTTTTGGCTCGAACACAAGTTTTGCATCTTTTACGTGCCGAAGGTTAGCGTAATGCTCCGAAACACTGCCAAACATCATTTTAGTTCCAATGGAGTAGAATGGATGCTTCACAACTATGGTACCCCGAAATAGTGCATTCAGGCTCGAACATATGTTTTGCATCTTTTATGTGCCGAAGGTTAGCAAAATGCTATGAAACACTCCCAAACATCATTTTGTTTTCAATGGAGTAGAATGGATGCTTCGCAACTTTGGTACCCCGAAATAGTGCATTCATGCCCGAAACACAAGTTTTGCATCTTTTTACATGCCGAAGGTAAGCGAAATGCTCTGAAATACTCCCAAACATAATTCCGGGTCCAATGGATTAGGATGGATGCTTCACAACTTTGGTACCTCGAAATAGTGCATTTAGGCTCGAACACAAGTTTTGCATCTTTTACGTGCCGAAGGTTAGCAAAATGCTATGAAACACTCCCAAACATCATTTTGGTTTCAATGGAGTAGAATGGATGCTTCGCAACTTTGGTACCCCCGAAATAGTGCATTCATGCCCGAAACACAAGTTTTACATCTTTTTACGTGCCGAAGGTTAGCGAAATGCTCTGAAACACTCCCAAACATAATTCTGGGTCCAATGGATTAGAATGGATGCTTCACAACTTTGGTACCTCGAAATAGTGCATTCAGGCTCGAACACAAGTTTTGCATCTTTTACGTGCCGAAGGTTAGCAAAATGCTATGAAACACTCCCAAACATCATTTTGGTTTCAATGGAGTAGAATGGATGTTTCGCAACTTTGGTACCCCGAAATAGTGCATTCATGCCCGAAACACAAGTTTTGCATCTTTTTACGTGCCGAAGGTTAGCGAAATGCTCCAAAACACTCCCAAACATCATTTTGGTTTCAATGGAGTAGAATGGATGCTTCGCAACATTGGTACCCCGAAATAGTGCATTCATGCCCGAAACACAAGTTTTGCATCTTTTTACATGCCGAAGGTTAGCGAAATCCTCTGAAATACTCCCAAACATAATTCCGGGTCCAATGGATTAGGATGGATGCTTCACAACTTTGGTACCTCGAAATAGTGCATTTAGGCTCGAACACAAGTTTTGCATCTTTTACGTGCCGAAGGTTAGCAAAATGCTATGAAACACTCCCAAACATCATTTTGGGTTCAATGGAGTAGAATGGATGCTTCACAACTTTGGTACCTCGAAATAGTGAATTCAGGCTCGAACACAAGTTTTGCATCTTTTACGTGCCGAAGGTTAGCAAAATGCTATGAAACACTCCCAAACATCATTTTGGTTTCAATGGAGTAGAATGGATGCTTCGCAACTTTGGTACCCTGAAATAGTGCATTCATGCCCGAAACACAAGTTTTGCATCTTTTTACGTGCCGAGGTTTAGCGAAATGCTCTAAAACACTCCCAAACATCATTTTGGGTGCAATTGATTAGAATGGATGCTTCACTACTTTGGTACCTCGAAATACTACATTCAGGCTCGAACACAAGTTTTGCATCTATTACGTGCCGAAGGTTAGCAAAATGCTCCGAAACACTCCCAAACATCATTTTGGTTCCAATGGAGTAGAATGGATGCTTCGCAACTTTGGTACCCCGAAATAGTGCATTCATCCTCGAAACACAAGTTTTGCATCTTTTTATGTGCCGAAGGTTCGCGAAATGCTCCTAAACACTCCCAAACATCATTTTGGGTCCAATGGAGTAGAATGGATGCTTCACAACTTTGGTACCCCCGAAATAGTGCATTCATGCCCGAAACACAAGTTTTGCATCTTTTTACGTCCCGAAGGTTAGCGAAATGCTCTGAAACACTCCCAAACATAATTCTGGGTCCAATGGATTAGAATGGATGCTTCACAACTTTGGTACCTCAAAATAGTGCATTCAGGCTCGAACACAAGTTTTGCATCTTTTACGTGCCGAAGGTTAGCAAAATGCTATGAAACACTCCCAAACATCATTTAGGTTTCAATGGAGTAGAATGGATGCTTCGCAACTTTGGTACCCCGAAATAGTGCGTTCATGCCCGAAACACAAGTTTTGCATCTTTTTACGTGCCGAAGGTTAGCGAAATGCTCCAAAACACTCCCAAACATCATTTTGGGTCCAATGGAGTAGAATGGATGCTTCACAACTTTGCTACCCTAAAATAGTGCATTTTGGCTCGAACACAAGTTTTGCATCTTTTACGTGCCGAAGGTTAGCGTAAAGCTCCGAAACACTGCCAAACATCATTTTAGTTCCAATGGAGTAGAATGGATGCTTCACAACTATGGTACCCCGAAATAGTGCATTCAGGCTCGAACATAAGTTTTGCATCTTTTACGTGCCGAAGGATAGCAAAATGCTATGAAACACTCCCAAACATCATTTTGTTTTCAATGGAGTAGAATGGATGCTTCGCAACTTTGGTACCCCGAAATAGTGCATTCATGCCCGAAAAACAAGTTTTGCATCTTTTTACGTGCCGAAGGTTAGCGAAATGCTCTGAAATACTCCCAAACATAATTCCGGGTCCAATGGATTAGAATGGATGCTTCACAACTTTGGTACCTCGAAATAGTGCATTCAGGCTCGAACACAAGTTTTGCATCTTTTACGTGTCGAAGGTTAGCAAAATGCTATGAAACACTCCCAAACATCATTTTAGGTTCAATGGAGTAGAATGGATGCTTCACAACTTTGGTACCCTGAAATAGTGCATTCAGGCTCGAACACAAGTTTTGCATCTTTTACGTGCCGAAGGTTAGCAAAATGCTATGAAACACTCCTAAACATCATTTTGGTTTCAATGGAGTAGAATGGATGCTTCGCAACTTTGGTACCCTGAAATAGTGCATTCATGCCCGAAACATAAGTTTTGCATCTTTTTACGTGCCGAGGTTTACCGAAATGCTTTAAAACACTCCCAAACATCATTTTGGGTGCAATTGATTAGAATGGATGCTTCACTACTTTGGTACCTCGAAATACTGCATTCAGGCTCGAACACAAGTTTTGCATCTATTACATGCCGAAGGTTAGCAAAATGCTCCGAAACACTCCCAAACATCATTTTGGTTCCAATGGAGTAGAATGGATGCTTCGCAACTTTGGTACCCCAAAATAGTGCATTCATGCTCGAAACACAAGTTTTGCATCTTTTTATGTGCCGAAGGTTCGCGAAATGCTCCTAAACACTCCCAAACATCATTTTGGGTCCAATGGAGTAGAATGGATGCTTCACAACTTTGGTACCCCGAAATAGTGCATTCAGGCTCGAACACAAGTTTTGCATCTTTTACATGCCGAAGGTTAGCGAAATGCTCCCAATCACTCCCAAACATCATTTTGGTTCCAATGGAGTAGAATGGGTGCTTTGCAACTTTGGTAACCCGAAATAGTGCATTTAGGCCCGAAACAGAAGTCTTGCATCTTTTTTGTGCCAAAGGCTAGCGAAATGCTCCGAAACACTCCCAAACATCATTTTGGGTTCAATGGAGTAGAATGGATGCTTCACAACTTTGGTACCCCGAAATAGTGCATTCAAGCTCGACCACAAGTTTTGCATCTTTTACATGCCGAAGGTTAGCGAATTGCTCCCAATCACTCCCAAACATCATTTTGGTTCCAATGGAGTAGAATGGGTGCTTTGCAACTTTGGTAACCCGAAATAGTGCATTTAGGCCCGAAACAGAAGTCTTGCATCTTTTTTGTGCCAAAGGCTAGCGAAATGCTCCGAAACACTCCCAAACATCATTTTGGGTTCAATGGAGTAGAATGGATGCTTCACAACTTTGGTACCCCGAAATAGTGCATTCAAGCTCGAACACAAGTTTTGCATCTTTTACGTGCCGAAGGTTAGCGAAATGCTCCCAATCACTCCCAAACATCATTTTGGTTCCAATGGAGTAGAATGGGTGCTTCGCAACTTTGGTAACCCGAATTAGTGCATTTAGGCCCGAAACACAAGTCTTGCATCTTTTTTGTGCCAAAGGTTAGCGAAATACTCCGAAACACTCCCAAACATCATTTTAGTTCCAATGGAGTAGAATGGATGCTTCACAACTATGGTACCCCGAAATAGTGCATTCAGGCTCGAACATAAGTTTTGCATCTTTTACGTGCCGAAGGTTAGCAAAATGCTATGAAACACTCCCAAACATCATTTTGGTGTCAATGGAGTAGAATGGATGCTTCGCAACTTTGGTAACCCCGAAATAGTGCATTCATGCCCGAAACACAAGTTTTGCATCTTTTTACGTGCCGAAGGTTAGCGAAATGCTCTGAAACACTCCCAAACATAATTCTGGGTCCAATGGATTAGAATGGATGCTTCACAACTTTGGTACCTCGAAATAGTGCATTCAGGCTCGAACACAATTTTTGCATCTTTTACGTGCCGAAGGTTAGCAAAATGCTATGAAACACTCCCAAACATCATTTTGGTTTCAATGGAGTAGAATGGATGCTTCGCAACTTTGGTACCCCGAAATAGTGCATTCATGCCCGAAACACAAGTTTTGCATCTTTTTACGTGCCGAAGGTTAGCGAAATGCTCCAAAACACTCCCAAACATCATTTTGGGTCCAATGGAGTAGAATGGATGCTTCACAACTTTGCTACCCTAAAATAGTGCATTTTGGCTCGAACACAAGTTTTGCATCTTTTACGTGCCGAAGGTTAGCGTAATGCTCCGAAACACTGCCAAACATCATTTTAGTTCCAATGGAGTAGAATGGATGCTTCACAACTATGGTACCCCGAAATAGTGCATTCAGGCTCGAACATAAGTTTTGCATCTTTTATGTGCCGAAGGTTAGCAAAATGCTATGAAACACTCCCAAACATCATTTTGTTTTCAATGGAGTAGAATGGATGCTTCGCAACTTTGGTACCCCGAAATAGTGCATTCATGCCCGAAACACAAGTTTTGCATCTTTTTACATGCCGAAGGTTAGCGAAATGCTCTGAAATACTCCCAAACATAATTCCGGGTCCAATGGATTAGAATGGATGCTTCACAACTTTGGTACCTCGAAATAGTGCATTCAGGCTCGAACACAAGTTTTGCATCTTTTACGTGCCTAAGGTTAGCAAAATGCTATGAAACACTCCCAAACATCATTTTGGGTTCAATGGAGTAGAATGGATGCTTCACAACTTTGGTACCCCGAAATAGTGCATTCAGGCTCTAACACAAGTTTTGCATCTTTTACGTGCCGAAGGTTAGCAAAATGCTATGAAACACTCCCAAACATCATTTTGGTTTCAATGGAGTAGAATGGATGCTTCGCAACTTTGGTACCCTGAAATAGTGCATTCATGCCCGAAACACAAGTTTTGCATCTTTTTACGTGCCGAGGTTTAGCGAAATGCTCTAAAACACTCCCAAACATCATTTTGGGTGCAATTGATTAGAATGGATGCTTCACTACTTTGGTACCTCGAAATACTGCATTCAGGCTCGAACACAAGTTTTGCATCTATTACATGCCGAAGGTTAGCAAAATGCTCCGAAACACTCCCAAACATCATTTTGGTTCCAATGGAGTAGAATGGATGCTTCGCAACTTTGGTACCCCGAAATAGTGCATTCATGCTCGAAACACAAGTTTTGCATCTTTTTATGTGCCGAAGGTTCGCGAAATGCTCCTAAACACTCCCAAACATCATTTTGGGTCCAATGGAGTAGAATGGATGCTTCACAACTTTGGTACCCCGAAATAGTGCATTCAGGCTCGAACACATGTTTTGCATCTTTTACGTGCCGAAGGTTAGCGAAATGCTCCGAAACACTCCCAAACATCATTTTGGGATCAATGGAGTAGAATAGATGCTACACAACTTTGGTACCCCGAAATAGTGCATTCAAGCTCGACCACAAGTTTTGCATCTTTTACGTGCCGAAGGTTAGCGAAATGCTCCCAATCACTCCCAAACATCATTTTGGTTCCAATGGAGTAGAATGGGTGCTTTGCAACTTTGGTAACCTGAAATAGTGCATTTAGGACCGAAACACAAGTCTTGCATCTTTTTTGTGCCAAAGGTTAGCGAAATGCTCCGAAACACTCCCAAACATCATTTTGGGTTCAATGGAGTAGAATGGATGCTTCACAACTTTGGTACCCCGAAATAGTGCATTCAAGCTCGAACACAAGTTTTGCATCTTTTACGTGCCGAAGGTTAGCGAAATGCTCCCAATCACTCCCAAACATCATTTTGGTTCCAATGGAGTAGAATGGGTGCTTTGCAACTTTGGTAACCCGAAATAGTGCATTTAGGCCCAAAACACAAGTCTTGCATCTTTTTTGTGCCAAAGGTTAGCGAAATGCTCTGAAACACTCCCAAACATCATTTTATTTCCAATGGAGTAGAATGGATGCTTCACAACTATGGTACCCCGAAATAGTGCATTCAGGCTCGAACATAAGTTTTGCATCTTTTACGTGCCGAAGGTTAGCAAAATGCTCTGAAACACTCCCAAACATCATTTTGGTTTCAATGGAGTAGAATGGATGCTTCGCAACTTTGGTACCCCGAAATAGTGCATTCATGCCCGAAACACAAGTTTTGCATCTTTTTACGTGCTGAAGGTTAGCGAAATGCTGTGAAACACTCCCAAACATAATTCTGGGTCCAACGGATTAGAATGGATGCTTCACAACTTTGGTACCTCGAAATAGTGCATTCAGGCTCGAACACAAGTTTTGCATCTTTTACGTGCCGAAGGTTAGCAAAATGCTATGAAACACTCCCAAACATCATTTTGGTTTCAATGGAGTAGAATGGATGCTTCGCAACTTTGGTACCCCGAAATAGTGCATTCATGCCCGAAACACAAGTTTTGCATCTTTTTACGTGCCGAAGGTTAGCGAAATGCTCCAAAACACTCCCAAACATCATTTTGGGTCCAATGGAGTAGAATGGATGCTTCACAACTTTGCTACCCTAAAATTGTGCATTTTGGCTCGAACACAAGTTTTGCATCTTTTACGTGCCGAAGGTTAGCGTAATGCTTCGAAACACTCCCAAACATCATTTTAGTTCCAATGGAGTAGAATGGATGCTTCACAACTATGGTACCCCGAAATAGTGCATTCAGGCTCGAACATAAGTTTTGCATCTTTTACGTGCCGAAGGTTAGCAAAATGCTATGAAACACTCCCAAACATTATTTTGGTTTCAATGGAGTAGAATGGATGCTTCGCAACTTTGTTAACCCGAAATAGTGCATTCAGGCCCGAAACACAAGTTTTGCATCATTTTACGTGCCGAAGGTTAGCGAAATCCTCCGAAACACTCCCAAACATCAGTTTGGGTCTAATGGAGTAGAATGGATGCTTCACAACTTTGGTACCCTGAAATAGTGCATTCAGGCTCGAATATAAGTTTTGCATCTCTTACATGCCGAAGGTTAGTGAAATGCTCCGAAACACTCCCAAACATCATTTTGGTTCTAATGGAGTGGAATGGATGCTTCGCAACTTTGGTACCCCAAAATAGTGCATTCATGCCCGAAACACAAGTTTTGCATCTTTTTACATGCCGAAGGTTAGCGAAATGCTCTGAAATACTCCCAAACATAATTCCGGGTCCAATGGATTAGAATGGATGCTTCACAACTTTGGTACCTCGAAATAGTGCATTCAGGCTCGAACACAAGTTTTGCATCTTTTACGTGCCTAAGGTTAGCAAAATGCTATGAAACACTCCCAAACATCATTTTGGGTTCAATGGAGTAGAATGGATGCTTCACAACTTTGGTACCCAGAAATAGTGAATTCAGGCTCTAACACAAGTTTTGCATCTTTTACGTGCCGAAGGTTAGCAAAATGCTATGAAACACTCCCAAACATCATTTTGGTTTCAATGGAGTAGAATGGATGCTTCGCAACTTTGGTACCCTGAAATAGTGCATTCATGCCCGAAACACAAGTTTTGCATCTTTTTACGTGCCGAGGTTTAGCGAAATGCTCTAAAACACTCCCAAACATCATTTTGGGTGCAATTGATTAGAATGGATGCTTCACTACTTTGGTACCTCGAAATACTGCATTCAGGCTCGAACACAAGTTTTGCATCTATTACATGCCGAAGGTTAGCAAAATGCTCCGAAACACTCCCAAACATCATTTTGGTTCCAATGGAGTAGAATGGATGCTTCGCAACTTTGGTACCCCGAAATAGTGCATTCATGCTCGAAACACAAGTTTTGCATCTTTTTATGTGCCGAAGGTTCGCGAAATGCTCCTAAACACTCCCAAACATCATTTTGGGTCCAATGGAGTAGAATGGATGCTTCACAACTTTGGTACCCCGAAATAGTGCATTCAGGCTCGAACACAAGTTTTGCATCTTTTACGTGCCGAAGGTTAGCGAAATGCTCCGAAACACTCCCAAACATCATTTTGGGATCAATGGAGTAGAATGGATGCTACACAACTTTGGTACCCCGAAATAGTGCATTCAAGCTCGACCACAAGTTTTGCATCTTTTACGTGCCGAAGGTTAGCGAAATGCTCCCAATCACTCCCAAACATCATTTTGGTTCCAATGGAGTAGAATGGGTGCTTTGCAACTTTGGTAACCCGAAATAGTGCATTTAGGCCCAAAACACAAGTCTTGCATCTTTTTTGTGCCAAAGGTTAGCGAAATGCTCTGAAACACTCCCAAACATCATTTTATTTCCAATGGAGTAGAATGGATGCTTCACAACTATGGTACCCCGAAATAGTGCATTCAGGCTCGAACATAAGTTTTGCATCTTTTACGTGCCGAAGGTTAGCAAAATGCTCTGAAACACTCCCAAACATCATTTTGGTTTCAATGGAGTAGAATGGATGCTTCGCAACTTTGGTACCCCGAAATAGTGCATTCATGCCCGAAACACAAGTTTTGCATCTTTTTACGTGCTGAAGGTTAGCGAAATGCTGTGAAACACTCCCAAACATAATTCTGGGTCCAACGGATTAGAATGGATGCTTCACAACTTTGGTACCTCGAAATAGTGCATTCAGGCTCGAACACAAGTTTTGCATCTTTTACGTGCCGAAGGTTAGCAAAATGCTATGAAACACTCCCAAACATCATTTTGGTTTCAATGGAGTAGAATGGATGCTTCGCAACTTTGGTACCCTGAAATAGTGCATTCATGCCCGAAACACAAGTTTTGCATCTTTTTACGTGCCGAGGTTTAGCGAAATGCTCTAAAACACTCCCAAACATCATTTTGGGTGCAATTGATTAGAATGGATGCTTCACTACTTTGGTACCTCGAAATACTGCATTCAGGCTCGAACACAAGTTTTGCATCTATTACATGCCGAAGGTTAGCAAAATGCTCCGAAACACTCCCAAACATCATTTTGGTTCCAATGGAGTAGAATGGATGCTTCGCAACTTTGGTACCCCGAAATAGTGCATTCATGCTCGAAACACAAGTTTTGCATCTTTTTATGTGCCGAAGGTTCGCGAAATGCTCCTAAACACTCCCAAACATCATTTTGGGTCCAATGGAGTAGAATGGATGCTTCACAACTTTGGTACCCCGAAATAGTGCATTCAGGCTCGAACACATGTTTTGCATCTTTTACGTGCCGAAGGTTAGCGAAATGCTCCGAAACACTCCCAAACATCATTTTGGGATCAATGGAGTAGAATAGATGCTACACAACTTTGGTACCCCGAAATAGTGCATTCAAGCTCGACCACAAGTTTTGCATCTTTTACGTGCCGAAGGTTAGCGAAATGCTCCCAATCACTCCCAAACATCATTTTGGTTCCAATGGAGTAGAATGGGTGCTTTGCAACTTTGGTAACCTGAAATAGTGCATTTAGGACCGAAACACAAGTCTTGCATCTTTTTTGTGCCAAAGGTTAGCGAAATGCTCCGAAACACTCCCAAACATCATTTTGGGTTCAATGGAGTAGAATGGATGCTTCACAACTTTGGTACCCCGAAATAGTGCATTCAAGCTCGAACACAAGTTTTGCATCTTTTACGTGCCGAAGGTTAGCGAAATGCTCCTAATCACTCCCAAACATCATTTTGGTTCCAATGGAGTAGAATGGGTGCTTTGCAACTTTGGTAACCCGAAATAGTGCATTTAGGCCCAAAACACAAGTCTTGCATCTTTTTTGTGCCAAAGGTTAGCGAAATGCTCTGAAACACTCCCAAACATCATTTTATTTCCAATGGAGTAGAATGGATGCTTCACAACTATGGTACCCCGAAATAGTGCATTCAGGCTCGAACATAAGTTTTGCATCTTTTACGTGCCGAAGGTTAGCAAAATGCTCTGAAACACTCCCAAACATCATTTTGGTTTCAATGGAGTAGAATGGATGCTTCGCAACTTTGGTACCCCGAAATAGTGCATTCATGCCCGAAACACAAGTTTTGCATCTTTTTACGTGCTGAAGGTTAGCGAAATGCTGTGAAACACTCCCAAACATAATTCTGGGTCCAACGGATTAGAATGGATGCTTCACAACTTTGGTACCTCGAAATAGTGCATTCAGGCTCGAACACAAGTTTTGCATCTTTTACGTGCCGAAGGTTAGCAAAATGCTATGAAACACTCCCAAACATCATTTTGGTTTCAATGGAGTAGAATGGATGCTTCGCAACTTTGGTACCCCGAAATAGTGCATTCATGCCCGAAACACAAGTTTTGCATCTTTTTACGTGCCGAAGGTTAGCGAAATGCTCCAAAACACTCCCAAACATCATTTTGGGTCCAATGGAGTAGAATGGATGCTTCACAACTTTGCTACCCTAAAATTGTGCATTTTGGCTCGAACACAAGTTTTGCATCTTTTACGTGCCGAAGGTTAGCGTAATGCTTCGAAACACTCCCAAACATCATTTTAGTTCCAATGGAGTAGAATGGATGCTTCACAACTATGGTACCCCGAAATAGTGCATTCAGGCTCGAACATAAGTTTTGCATCTTTTACGTGCCGAAGGTTAGCAAAATGCTATGAAACACTCCCAAACATTATTTTGGTTTCAATGGAGTAGAATGGATGCTTCGCAACTTTGTTAACCCGAAATAGTGCATTCAGGCCCGAAACACAAGTTTTGCATCATTTTACGTGCCGAAGGTTAGCGAAATCCTCCGAAACACTCCCAAACATCAGTTTGGGTCTAATGGAGTAGAATGGATGCTTCACAACTTTGGTACCCTGAAATAGTGCATTCAGGCTCGAATATAAGTTTTGCATCTCTTACATGCCGAAGGTTAGTGAAATGCTCCGAAACACTCCCAAACATCATTTTGGTTCTAATGGAGTGGAATGGATGCTTCGCAACTTTGGTACCCCAAAATAGTGCATTCATGCCCGAAACACAAGTTTTGCATCTTTTTACATGCCGAAGGTTAGCGAAATGCTCTGAAATACTCCCAAACATAATTCCGGGTCCAATGGATTAGAATGGATGCTTCACAACTTTGGTACCTCGAAATAGTGCATTCAGGCTCGAACACAAGTTTTGCATCTTTTACGTGCCTAAGGTTAGCAAAATGCTATGAAACACTCCCAAACATCATTTTGGGTTCAATGGAGTAGAATGGATGCTTCACAACTTTGGTACCCAGAAATAGTGAATTCAGGCTCTAACACAAGTTTTGCATCTTTTACGTGCCGAAGGTTAGCAAAATGCTATGAAACACTCCCAAACATCATTTTGGTTTCAATGGAGTAGAATGGATGCTTCGCAACTTTGGTACCCTGAAATAGTGCATTCATGCCCGAAACACAAGTTTTGCATCTTTTTACGTGCCGAGGTTTAGCGAAATGCTCTAAAACACTCCCAAACATCATTTTGGGTGCAATTGATTAGAATGGATGCTTCACTACTTTGGTACCTCGAAATACTGCATTCAGGCTCGAACACAAGTTTTGCATCTATTACATGCCGAAGGTTAGCAAAATGCTCCGAAACACTCCCAAACATCATTTTGGTTCCAATGGAGTAGAATGGATGCTTCGCAACTTTGGTACCCCGAAATAGTGCATTCATGCTCGAAACACAAGTTTTGCATCTTTTTATGTGCCGAAGGTTCGCGAAATGCTCCTAAACACTCCCAAACATCATTTTGGGTCCAATGGAGTAGAATGGATGCTTCACAACTTTGGTACCCCGAAATAGTGCATTCAGGCTCGAACACAAGTTTTGCATCTTTTACGTGCCGAAGGTTAGCGAAATGCTCCGAAACACTCCCAAACATCATTTTGGGATCAATGGAGTAGAATGGATGCTACACAACTTTGGTACCCCGAAATAGTGCATTCAAGCTCGACCACAAGTTTTGCATCTTTTACGTGCCGAAGGTTAGCGAAATGCTCCCAATCACTCCCAAACATCATTTTGGTTCCAATGGAGTAGAATGGGTGCTTTGCAACTTTGGTAACCCGAAATAGTGCATTTAGGCCCAAAACACAAGTCTTGCATCTTTTTTGTGCCAAAGGTTAGCGAAATGCTCTGAAACACTCCCAAACATCATTTTATTTCCAATGGAGTAGAATGGATGCTTCACAACTATGGTACCCCGAAATAGTGCATTCAGGCTCGAACATAAGTTTTGCATCTTTTACGTGCCGAAGGTTAGCAAAATGCTCTGAAACACTCCCAAACATCATTTTGGTTTCAATGGAGTAGAATGGATGCTTCGCAACTTTGGTACCCCGAAATAGTGCATTCATGCCCGAAACACAAGTTTTGCATCTTTTTACGTGCTGAAGGTTAGCGAAATGCTGTGAAACACTCCCAAACATAATTCTGGGTCCAACGGATTAGAATGGATGCTTCACAACTTTGGTACCTCGAAATAGTGCATTCAGGCTCGAACACAAGTTTTGCATCTTTTACGTGCCGAAGGTTAGCAAAATGCTATGAAACACTCCCAAACATCATTTTGGTTTCAATGGAGTAGAATGGATGCTTCGCAACTTTGGTACCCTGAAATAGTGCATTCATGCCCGAAACACAAGTTTTGCATCTTTTTACGTGCCGAGGTTTAGCGAAATGCTCTAAAACACTCCCAAACATCATTTTGGGTGCAATTGATTAGAATGGATGCTTCACTACTTTGGTACCTCGAAATACTGCATTCAGGCTCGAACACAAGTTTTGCATCTATTACATGCCGAAGGTTAGCAAAATGCTCCGAAACACTCCCAAACATCATTTTGGTTCCAATGGAGTAGAATGGATGCTTCGCAACTTTGGTACCCCGAAATAGTGCATTCATGCTCGAAACACAAGTTTTGCATCTTTTTATGTGCCGAAGGTTCGCGAAATGCTCCTAAACACTCCCAAACATCATTTTGGGTCCAATGGAGTAGAATGGATGCTTCACAACTTTGGTACCCCGAAATAGTGCATTCAGGCTCGAACACAAGTTTTGCATCTTTTACGTGCCGAAGGTTAGCGAAATGCTCCGAAACACTCCCAAACATCATTTTGGGATCAATGGAGTAGAATGGATGCTACACAACTTTGGTACCCCGAAATAGTGCATTCAAGCTCGACCACAAGTTTTGCATCTTTTACGTGCCGAAGGTTAGCGAAATGCTCCCAATCACTCCCAAACATCATTTTGGTTCCAATGGAGTAGAATGGGTGCTTTGCAACTTTGGTAACCCGAAATAGTGCATTTAGGCCCAAAACACAAGTCTTGCATCTTTTTTGTGCCAAAGGTTAGCGAAATGCTCTGAAACACTCCCAAACATCATTTTATTTCCAATGGAGTAGAATGGATGCTTCACAACTATGGTACCCCGAAATAGTGCATTCAGGCTCGAACATAAGTTTTGCATCTTTTACGTGCCGAAGGTTAGCAAAATGCTCTGAAACACTCCCAAACATCATTTTGGTTTCAATGGAGTAGAATGGATGCTTCGCAACTTTGGTACCCCGAAATAGTGCATTCATGCCCGAAACACAAGTTTTGCATCTTTTTACGTGCTGAAGGTTAGCGAAATGCTGTGAAACACTCCCAAACATAATTCTGGGTCCAACGGATTAGAATGGATGCTTCACAACTTTGGTACCTCGAAATAGTGCATTCAGGCTCGAACACAAGTTTTGCATCTTTTACGTGCCGAAGGTTAGCAAAATGCTATGAAACACTCCCAAACATCATTTTGGTTTCAATGGAGTAGAATGGATGCTTCGCAACTTTGGTACCCTGAAATAGTGCATTCATGCCCGAAACACAAGTTTTGCATCTTTTTACGTGCCGAGGTTTAGCGAAATGCTCTAAAACACTCCCAAACATCATTTTGGGTGCAATTGATTAGAATGGATGCTTCACTACTTTGGTACCTCGAAATACTGCATTCAGGCTCGAACACAAGTTTTGCATCTATTACATGCCGAAGGTTAGCAAAATGCTCCGAAACACTCCCAAACATCATTTAGGTTCCAATGGAGTAGAATGGATGCTTCGCAACTTTGGTACCCCGAAATAGTGCATTCATGCTCGAAACACAAGTTTTGCATCTTTTTATGTGCCGAAGGTTCGCGAAATGCTCTGAAACACTCCCAAACATCATTTTGGGTCCAATGTAGTAGAATGGATGCTTCACAACTTTGGTACCCTGAAATAGTGCATTTAGGCTCGAACACAAGTTTTGCATCTTTTACGTGCCGAATGTTAGCGAAATGCTCCGAAACACTCCCAAACATCATTTTCGTTCCAATGGAGTAGAATAGATGCTTCGCACCTTTGGTAACCCGAAATAGTGCATTCAAGCCCGAAACACAAGTTTTGCATCTTTTCACGTGCCGAAGGTTAGCAAAATGCTCCGAAGCACTCCCAAACATCATTTTGGGTCCAATGGAGTAGAATGGATGCTTCACAACTTTGGTACCCCGAAATAGTGCATTCAGGCTCGAACACAAGTTTTGCATCTATTACATGCCGAAGGTTAGCGAAATGCTCCAAAACACTCCCAAACATCATTTTTGTTCCAATGGAGTAGAATGGATGCTTCGCAACTTTGGTACCCCGAAATAGTGCATTCATGCTCGAAACACAAGTTTTGCATCTTTTTATGTGCCGAAGGTTAGCGAAATGCTCTGAAACACTCCCAAACATCATTTTGGGTCCAATGTAGTAGAATGGATGCTTCACAACTTTGGTACCCTGAAATAGTGCATTCAGGCTCGAACACAAGTTTTGCATCTTTTACGTGCCGAATGTTAGCGAAATGCTCCGAAACACTCCCAAACATTATTTTGGTTCCAATAGAGTAGAATGGATGCTTTGCAACTTTGGTAACCCGAAATAGTGCATTCAGGCCCGAAACACAAGTGTTGCATCTTTTTACGTGCTAAAGGTTAGCAAAATGCTGCGAAGCACTCCCAAACATCATTTTGGGTCCAATGGAGTAGAATGGATGCTTCACAACTTTGGTACCCCGAAATAATGCATTCAGGCTCGAACACAAGTTTTGCATCTACTACGTGCCGATTTTTAGCAAAATGCTATGAAATACTCCCAAACATCATTTTGGTTTCAATGGAGTAGAATGGATGCTTCGCAACTTTGGTACCCCAAAATAGTGCATTCATGCCCGAAACACAAGTTTTGCATCTTTTTACGTGCCGAAGGTTAGCAAAATGCTCCAAAACACTCCCAAACATCATTTTGGGTCCAATGGAGTAGAATGGATGCTTCGCAACTTTGCTACCACAAAATAGTGCATTTTAGCTCGAACACAAGTTTTGCATCTTTTACGAATGCTCCGAAACACTCCCAAACATCATTTTGGTTCCAATAGAGTAGAATGGATGCTTTGCAACTTTGGTAACCCGAAATAGTGCATTCAGGCCCGTAACACAAGTTTTGTATCTTTTTATGTGCCGAAGGTTAGCGAAATGCTCCAAAACACTCCCAAACATCATTTTGGTTCCAATGGAGTAGAATAGATGCTTCGCAACTTTGGTAACCCGAAATAGTGCATTCAAGCTCGAAACACAAGTTTTGCATCTTTTCACGTGCCGAAGGTTAGCAAAATGCTCCGAAGCACTCCCAAACATCATTTTGGGTCCAATGGAGTAGAATGGATGCTTCACAACTTTGGTACCCCGAAATAGTGCATTCAGGCTCGAACACGAGTTTTGCATCTATTACATGCCGAAGGTTAGCGAAATGCTCCGAAACACTCCCAAACATCATTTTTGTTCCAATGGAGTAGAATGGATGCTTCGCAACTTTGGTACCCCGAAATAGTGCATTCATGCTCGAAACACAAGTTTTGCATCTTTTTATATGCCGAAGGTTCGCGAAATGCTCCTAAACACTCCCAAACATCATTTTGGGTCCAATG
This sequence comes from Cenchrus fungigraminus, assembly GCA_036936925.1. Taxonomy (NCBI): domain Eukaryota; kingdom Viridiplantae; phylum Streptophyta; class Magnoliopsida; order Poales; family Poaceae; genus Cenchrus; species Cenchrus fungigraminus. Next base: position 233,785 of record JAQONI010000018.1, on the reverse strand, counting down.
GAGTAGAATGGATGCTTCACAACTTTGGTACCCCGAGATACTGCATTCAGGCTCGAACACAAGTATTGCATCTTTTACGTGCCGAAGGTTAGCGAAATGCTCCGAAACACTCCCAAACATCATTTTGGGTTCAATGGAGTAGAATGGATGCTTCACAACTTTGGTACCCCGAAATAGTGCATTCAGGCTCGAACACAAGTTTTGCATCTTTTACGTGCCGAAGGTGAGCGAAATGCTCCGAAACACTCCCAAACATCATTTTGGGTTCAATGGAGTAGAATGGATGCTTCACAACTTTGGTACCCCGAAATAGTGCATTCAAGCTCAAACATAAGTTTTGCATCTTTTACGTGCCGAAGGTTAGCGAAATGCTCCCAATCACTCCCAAACATCATTTTGGTTCCAATGGAGTAGAATGGGTGCTTCGCAACTTTGGTAACCCGAAATAGTGCATTCAAGCCCGAAACACAAGTTTTGCATCTTTTCACGTGCCGAAGGTTAGCAAAATGCTCCGAAGCACTCCCAAACATCATTTTGGGTCCAATGGAGTAGAATGGATGCTTCACAACTTTGGTACCCCGAAATAGTGCATTCAGGCTCGAACACAAGTTTTGCATCTTTTACGTGCCGAAGGTTAGCGAAATGCTCCGAAACACTCCCAAACATCATTTTGGGTTCAATGGAGTAGAATGGATGCTTCACAACTTTGGTACCCCGAAATAGTGCATTCAGGCTCGAACACAAGTTTTGCATCTTTTACGTGCCGAAGGTGAGCGAAATGCTCCGAAACACTCCCAAACATCATTTTGGGTTCAATGGAGTAGAATGGATGCTTCACAACTTTGGTACCCCGAAATAGTGCATTCAAGCTCAAACATAAGTTTTGCATCTTTTACGTGCCGAAGGTTAGCGAAATGCTCCCAATCACTCCCAAACATCATTTTGGTTCCAATGGAGTAGAATGGGTGCTTCGCAACTTTGGTAACCTGAAATAGTGCATTCAAGCCCGAAACACAAGTTTTGCATCTTTTCACGTGCCGAAGGTTAGCAAAATGCTCCGAAGCACTCCCAAACATCATTTTGGGTCCAATGGAGTAGAATGGATGCTTCACAACTTTGGTACCGCGAAATAGTGCATTCAGGCTCGAACACAAGTTTTGCATCTTTTACGTGCCGAAGGTTAGCGAAATGCTCCAAAACACTCCCAAACATCATTTTGGTTCCAATGGAGTAGAATGGATGCTTCGCAACTTTGGTACCCCGAAATAGTGCATTCATGCTCGAAACACAAGTTTTGCATCTTTTTATGTGCCGAAGGTTAGCGAAATGCTCTGAAACACTCCCAAACATCATTTTGGGTCCAATGTAGTAGAATGGATGCTTCACAACTTTGGTACCCTGAAATAGTGCATTCAGGCTCGAACACAAGTTTTGCATCTTTTACGTGCCGAATGTTAGCGAAATGCTCCGAAACACTCCCAAACATTATTTTGGTTCCAATAGAGTAGAATGGATGCTTTGCAACTTTGGTAACCCGAAATAGTGCATTCAGGCCCGAAACACAAGTGTTGCATCTTTTTACGTGCTAAAGGTTAGCAAAATGCTGCGAAGCACTCCCAAACATCATTTTGGGTCCAATGGAGTAGAATGGATGCTTCACAACTTTGGTACCCCGAAATAATGCATTCAGGCTCGAACACAAGTTTTGCATCTACTACGTGCCGATTTTTAGCAAAATGCTATGAAATACTCCCAAACATCATTTTGGTTTCAATGGAGTAGAATGGATGCTTCGCAACTTTGGTACCCCAAAATAGTGCATTCATGCCCGAAACACAAGTTTTGCATCTTTTTACGTGCCGAAGGTTAGCAAAATGCTCCAAAACACTCCCAAACATCATTTTGGGTCCAATGGAGTAGAATGGATGCTTCGCAACTTTGCTACCACAAAATAGTGCATTTTAGCTCGAACACAAGTTTTGCATCTTTTACGAATGCTCCGAAACACTCCCAAACATCATTTTGGTTCCAATAGAGTAGAATGGATGCTTTGCAACTTTGGTAACCCGAAATAGTGCATTCAGGCCCGTAACACAAGTTTTGCATCTTTTTACGTGCCGAAGGTTAGCGAAATGCTCCAAAACACTCCCAAACATCATTTTGGTTCCAATGGAGTAGAATAGATGCTTCGCAACTTTGGTAACCCGAAATAGTGCATTCAAGCTCGAAACACAAGTTTTGCATCTTTTCACGTGCCGAAGGTTAGCAAAATGCTCCGAAGCACTCCCAAACATCATTTTGGGTCCAATGGAGTAGAATGGATGCTTCACAACTTTGGTACCCCGAAATAGTGCATTCAGGCTCGAACACGAGTTTTGCATCTATTACATGCCGAAGGTTAGCGAAATGCTCCGAAACACTCCCAAACATCATTTTTGTTCCAATGGAGTAGAATGGATGCTTCGCAACTTTGGTACCCCGAAATAGTGCATTCATGCTCGAAACACAAGTTTTGCATCTTTTTATATGCCGAAGGTTCGCGAAATGCTCCTAAACACTCCCAAACATCATTTTGGGTCCAATGGAGTAGAATGGATGCTTCACAACTTTGGTACCCCGAGATAGTGCATTCAGGCTCGAACACAAGTTTTGCATCTTTTACGTGCCGAAGGTTAGCGAAATGCTCCGAAACACTCCCAAACATCATTTTGGTTCCAATGGAGTAGAATGGATGCTTCACAACTTTGGTACCCTGAGATAGTGCATTCAGGCTCGAACACAAGTTTTGCATCTATTACGTGCCGAAGGTTAGCGAAATGCTCCGAAACACTCCCAAACATCATTTTGGGTTCAATGGAGTAGAATGGATGCTTCACAACTTTGGTACCCCGAAATAGTGCATTCAGGCTCGAACACAAGTTTTGCATCTTTTACGTGCCGAAGGTGAGCGAAATGCTCCGAAACACTCCCAAACATCATTTTGGGTTCAATGGAGTAGAATGGATGCTTCACAACTTTGGTACCCCGAAATAGTGCATTCAAGCTCAAACATAAGTTTTGCATCTTTTACGTGCCGAAGGTTAGCAAAATGCTCCCAATCACTCCCAAACATCATTTTGGTTCCAATGGAGTAGAATGGGTGCTTCGCAACTTTGGTAACCCGAAATAGTGCATTCAAGCCCGAAACACAAGTTTTGCATCTTTTCACGTGCCGAAGGTTAGCAAAATGCTCCGAAGCACTCCCAAACATCATTTTGGGTCCAATGGAGTAGAATGGATGCTTCACAACTTTGGTACCCCGAAATAGTGCATTCAGGCTCGAACACAAGTTTTGCATCTATTACATGCCGAAGGTTAGCGAAATGCTCCAAAACACTCCCAAACATCATTTTTGTTCCAATGGAGTAGAATGGATGCTTCGCAACTTTGGTACCCCGATATAGTGCATTCATGCTCGAAACACAAGTTTTGCATCTTTTTATGTGCCGAAGGTTAGCGCAATGCTCTGAAACACTCCCAAACATCATTTTGGGTCCAATGTAGTAGAATGGATGCTTCACAACTTTGGTACCCTGAAATAGTGCATTCAGGCTCGAACACAAGTTTTGCATCTTCTACGTGCCGAATGTTAGCGAAATGCTCCGAAACACTCCCAAACATCATTTTGGTTCCAATGGAGTAGAATAGATGCTTCGCACCTTTGGTAACCCGAAATAGTGCATTCAAGCCCGAAACACAAGTTTTGCATCTTTTCACGTGCCGAAGGTTAGCAAAATGCTCCTAAGCACTCCCAAACATCATTTTGGGTCCAATGGAGTAGAATGGATGCTTCACAACTTTGGTACCCCGAAATAGTGCATCCAGGCTCGAACACAAGTTTTGCATCTATTACATGCCGAAGGTTAGCGAAATGCTCCAAAACACTCCCAAACATCATTTTTGTTTCAATGGAGTAGAATGGATGCTTCGCAACTTTGGTACCCCGAAATAGTGCATTCATGCTCGAAACACAAGTTTTGCATGTTTTTATGTGCCGAAGGTTAGCGAAATGCTCTGAAACACTCCCAAACATCATTTTGGGTCCAATGTAGTAGAATGGATGCTTCACAACTTTGGTACCCTGAAATAGTGCATTCAGGCTCGAACACAAGTTTTGCATCTTTTACGTGCCGAATGTTAGCGAAATGCTCCGAAACACTCCCAAACATTATTTTGGTTCCAATAGAGTAGAATGGATGCTTTGTAACTTTGGTAACCCGAAATAGTGCATTCAGGCCTGAAACACAAGTGTTGCATCTTTTTACGTGCTAAAGGTTAGCAAAATGCTGCGAAGCACTCCCAAACATCATTTTGGGTCCAATGGAGTAGAATGGATGCTTCACAACTTTGGTACCCCAAAATAATGCATTCAGGCTCGAACACAAGTTTTGCATCTACTACGTGCCGAATGTTAGCAAAATGCTATGAAATACTCCCAAACATCATTTTGGTTTCAATGGAGTAGAATGGATGCTTCGCAACTTTGGTACCCCAAAATAGTGCATTCATGCCCGAAACACAAGTTTTGCATCTTTTTACGTGCTGAAGGTTAGCAAAATGCTCCAAAACACTCCCAAACATCATTTTGGGTCCAATGGAGTAGAATGGATGCTTCGCAACTTTGCTACCACAAAATAGTGCATTTTAGCTCGAACACAAGTTTTGCATCTTTTACGAATGCTCCGAAACACTCCCAAACATCATTTTGGTTCCAATAGAGTAGAATGGATGCTTTGCAACTTTGGTAACCCGAAATAGTGCATTCAGGCCCGTAACACAAGTTTTGCATCTTTTTACGTGCCGAAGGTTAGCAAAATGCTCCGAAGCACTCCCAAACATCATTTTGGGTCCAATGGAGTAGAATGGATGCTTCACAGCTTTGGTACACAGAAATAGTGCATTCAGGCTCGAACACAAGTTTTGCATCTATTATATGCCGAAGGTTAGCGAAATGCTCCGAAACACTCCCAAACATCATTTTGGTTCCAATGGAGTAGAATGGATGCTTCACAACTTTAGTAACCCGAAATAGTGCATTCATGCCCGAAACACAAGTTCTGCATCTTTTTACGTGCCGAAGGTTAGCGAAATGCTCTGAAACACTCCCAAACATCATTTTGGGTCCAATGTAGTAGAATGGATGCTTCACAACTTTGGTACCCTGAAATAGTGCATTCAGGCTCGAACACAAGTTTTGCATCTTTTACGTGCCGAATGTTAGCGAAATGCTCCGAAACACTCCCAAACATCATTTTGGTTCCAATGGAGTAGAATATATGCTTCGCACCTTTGGTAACCCGAAATAGTGCATTCAAGCCCGAAACACAAGTTTTGCATCTTTTCACGTGCCGAAGGTTAGCAAAATGCTCCGAAGCACTCCCAAACATCATTTTGGGTCCAATGGAGTAGAATGGATGCTTCACAACTTTGGTACCCCGAAATAGTGCATTCAGGCTCGTACACAAGTTTTGCATCTATTACATGCCGAAGGTTAGCGAAATGCTCCAAAACACTCCCAAACATCATTTTTGTTCCAATGGAGTAGAATGGATGCTTCGCAACTTTGGTACCCCGAAATAGTGCATTCATGCTCGAAACACAAGTTTTGCATCTTTTTATGTGCCGAAGGTTAGCGAAATGCTCTGAAACACTCCCAAACATCATTTTGGGTCCAATGTAGTAGAATGGATGCTTCACAACTTTGGTACCCTGAAATAGTGCATCAGGCTCGAACACAAGTTTTGCATCTTTTACGTGCCGAATGTTAGCGAAATGCTCCGAAACACTCCCAAACATTATTTTGGTTCCAATAGAGTAGAATGGATGCTTTGCAACTTTGTTAACCCGAAATAGTGCATTCAGGCCTGAAACACAAGTGTTGCATCTTTTTACGTGCTAAAGGTTAGCAAAATGCTGCGAAGCACTCCCAAACATCATTTTGGGTCCAATGGAGTAGAATGGATGCTTCACAACTTTGGTACCCCAAAATAATGCATTCAGGCTCGAACACAAGTTTTGCATCTACTACGTGCCGAATGTTAGCAAAATGCTATGAAATACTCCCAAACATCATTTTGGTTTCAATGGAGTAGAATGGATGCTTCGCAACTTTGGTACCCCAAAATAATGCATTCATGCCCGAAACACAAGTTTTGCATCTTTTTACGTGCCGAAGGTTAGCAAAATGCTCCAAAACACTCCCAAACATCATTTTGGGTCCAATGGAGTAGAATGGATGCTTCGCAACTTTGCTACCACAAAATAGTGCATTTTAGCTCGAACACAAGTTTTGCATCTTTTACGAATGCTCCGAAACACTCCCAAACATCATTTTGGTTCCAATAGAGTAGAATGGATGCTTTGCAACTTTGGTAACCCGAAATAGTGCATTCAGGCCCGTAACACAAGTTTTGCATCTTTTTACGTGCCGAAGGTTAGCAAAATGCTCCGAAGCACTCCCAAACATCATTTTGGGTCCAATGGAGTAGAATGGATGCTTCACAGCTTTGGTACACAGAAATAGTGCATTCAGGCTCGAACACAAGTTTTGCATCTATTATATGCCGAAGGTTAGCGAAATGCTCCGAAACACTCCCAAACATCATTTTGGTTCCAATGGAGTAGAATGGATGCTTCACAACTTTAGTAACCCGAAATAGTGCATTCATGCCCGAAACACAAGTTCTGCATCTTTTTACGTGCCGAAGGTTAGCGAAATGCTCTGAAACACTCCCAAACATCATTTTGGTTCCAATGGAGTAGAATGGATGCTTCGCAACTTTGGTATCCTGAAATAGTGCATTCAGGCCTGAAACACAAGTCTTGCATCTTGTTTGAGCCAAAGGTTAGCGAAATGCTCCGAAACACTCCCAAACATCATTTTGGTTCCAATGGAGTAGAATGGATGCTTCGCAACTTTGGTACCCCGAAATGGTGCATTCATGCCCGAAACACAAGTTTTGCATCTTTTTACGTGGTGAAGGTTAGTGAAATGCTCCAAAATACTCCCAAACATCATTTTGGGTCCAATGGAGTAGAATGGATGATTCACAACTTGGGTACCCCGAAATAGTGCATTCAGGCTCGAACACAAGTTTTGCATCTTTTACGCGCCGAAGGTTAGCGAAATGCTCCAAACCACTCCCAAACATCATTTTGGTTCCAATGGAGTAGAATAGATGCTTCGCAACTTTGGTAACCCGAAATAGTGCATTCAAGCCCGAAACACAAGTTTTGCATCTTTTCACGTGCCGAAGGTTAGCAAAAATGCTCCGAAGCACTCCCAAACATCATTTTGGGTCCAATGGAGTAGAATGGATGCTTCACAACTTTGGTACCCCGAAATAGTGCATTCAGGCTCGAACACAAGTTTTGCATCTATTACATGCCGAAGGTTAGCAAAATGCTCCGAAACACTCCCAAACATCATTTTTGTTCCCATGGAGTAGAATGGATGCTTCGCAACTTTGGTACCCTGAAATAGTGCATTCATGCTCGAAACACAAGTTTTGCATCTTTTTATGTGCCGAAGGTTCGCGAAATGCTCCTAAACACTCCCAAACATCATTTTGGGTCCAATGGAGTAGAACGGATGCTTCACAACTTTGGTACCCCGAAATAGTGCATTCAGGCTCGAACACAAGTTTTGCATCTTTTACGTGCCGAAGGTTAGCGAAATGCTCCGAAACACTCCCAAACATCATTTTGGGTTCAATGGAGTAGAATGGATGCTTCACAACTTTGGTACCCCGAAATAGTGCATTCAGGCTCGAACACAAGTTTTGCATCTTTTACGTGCCGAAGGTTAGCGAATTGCTCCGAAACACTCCCAAACATCATTTTGGGTTCAATGGAGTAGAATGGATGCTTCACAACTTTGGTACCCCGAAATAGTGCATTCATGCCCGAAACACAAGTTTTGCATCTTTTTACATGCCGAAGATTAGCGAAATGCTCTGAAACACTCCCAAACATAATTCTGGGTCCAATGGAGTAGAATGGATGCTTCACAACTTTGGTACCCCGAAATAGTGCATTCAAGCTCGAACACAAGTTTTGCATCTCTTACGTGCCGAAGGTTAGCGAAATGCTCCCAATCACTCCCAAACATCATTTTGGTTCCAATGGAGTAGAATCGGTGCTTCGCAACTTTGGTAACCCGAAATAGTGCATTTAGGCCAGAAACACAAGTTTTGCATCTTTTACGTGCCGAAGATTAGCGAAATGCTCCGAAACACTCCCATACATCATTTTGGTTCCAATGGAGTAGGATGGATGCTTCGCAACTTTGGTACCCCGAAATAGTGCATTCATTCCTGAAACACAAGTTTTGCATCTTTTTACGTGCCGAAGGTTAGCGAAATGCTCTGAAACACTCCCAAACATAATTCTGGGTCCAATGGAGTAGAATGGATGCTTCACAACTTTGGTACCCCGAAATAGTGCATTCAGGCTCGAACACAAGTTTTGCATCTTTTACGTGCCGAAGGTTAGCGAAATACTCCAAAACACTCCCAAACATCATTTTGGTTCCAATGGAGTAGAATAGATGCTTCAAAACTTTGGTAACCCGAAATAGAGCACTCAAGCCCGAAACACAAGTTTTGCATCTTTTCACGTGCCGAAGGTTAGCAAAATGCTCCGAAGCACTCCCAAACATCATTTTGGGTCCAATGGAGTAGAATGGATGCTTCACAACTTTGGTACCCCGAAATAGTGCATTCAGGCTCGAACACAAGTTTTGCATCTATTACATGCCGAAGGTTAGCGAAATGCTCCGAAACACTCCCAAACATCATTTTTGTTCCAATGGAGTAGAATGGATGCTTCGCAACTTTGGTACCCCGAAATAGTGCATTCATGCTCGAAACACAAGTTTTGCATCTTTTTATGTGCCGAAGGTTCGCGAAATGCTCCTAAACACTCCCAAACATCATTTTGGGTCCAATGGAGTAGAACGGATGCTTCACAACTTTGGTACCCCGAGATAGTGCATTCAGGCTCGAACACAAGTTTTGCATCTTTTACGTGCCGAAGGTTAGCGAAATGCTCCGAAACACTCCCAAACATCATTTTGGTTCCAATGGAGTTGAATGGATGCTTCGCAACTTTGGTACCCCGAAATAGTGCATTCAGGCTCGAACACAAGTTTTGCATCTATTACGTGCCGAAGGTTAGCGAAATGCTCCGAAACACTCCCAAACATCATTTTGGGTTCAATGGAGTAGAATGGATGCTTCACAACTTTGGTACCCCGAAATAGTGCATTCAGGCTCGAACACAAGTTTTGCATCTTTTACGTGCCGAAGGTTAGCGAAATGCTCCGAAACACTCCCAAACATCATTTTGATTCCAATGGAGTAGAATGGATGCTTCGCAACTTTGGTACCCCGAAATAGTGCATTCAGGCTCGAACACAAGTTTTGCATCTATTACGTGCCGAAGGTTAGCGAAATGCTCCGAAACACTCCCAAACATCATTTTGGGTTCAATGGAGTAGAATGGATGCTTCACAACTTTGGTACCCCGAAATAGTGCATTCAGGCTCGAACACAAGTTTTGCATCTTTTACGTGCCGAAGGTTAGCGAAATGCTCCGAAACACTCCCAAACATCATTTTGATTCCAATGGAGTAGAATGGATGCTTCGCAACTTTGGTACCCCGAAATAGTGCATTCAGGCTCGAACACAAGTTTTGCATCTCTACGTGCCGAATGTTAGCAAAATGCTATGAAATACTCCCAAACATCATTTTGGTTTCAATGGAGTAGAATGGATGCTTCGCAACTTTGGTACCCCAAAATAGTGCATTCATGCCCGAAACACAAGTTTTGCATCTTTTTACGTGCCGAAGGTTAGCAAAATGCTCCAAAACACTCCCAAACATCATTTTGGGTCCAATGGAGTAGAATGGATGCTTCGCAACTTTGCTACCACAAAATAGTGCATTTTAGCTCGAACACAAGTTTTGCATCTTTTACGAATGCTCCGAAACACTCCCAAACATCATTTTGGTTCCAATAGAGTAGAATGGATGCTTTGCAACTTTGGTAACCCGAAATAGTGCATTCAGCCTGAAACACAAGTTTTGCACCTTTTTACATGCCGAAGGTTAGCAAAATGCTCCGAAGCACTCCCAAACATCATTTTGGGTCCAATTGAGTAGAATGGATGCTTCACAGCTTTGGTACCCAGAAATAGTGCATTCAGGCTCGAACACAAGTTTTGCATCTATTATATGCCGAAGGTTAGCGAAATGCTCCGAAACACTCCCAAACATCATTTTGGTTCCAATGGAGTAGAATGGATGCTTCACAACTTTAGTAACCCGAAATAGTGCATTCATGCCCGAAACACAAGTTTTGCACCTTTTTACGTGCCGAAGGCTAGCGAAATGCTCTGAAACACTCCCAAACATCATTTTCGTTCCAATGGAGTAGAATGGATGCTTCGCAACTTTGGTATCCTGAAATACTGCATTCAGGCCTGAAACACAAGTCTTGCATCTTTTTTGAGCCAATGGTTAGCGAAATGCTCCGAAACACTCCCAAACATCATTTTGGTTCCAATGGAGTAGAATGGATGCTTCGCAACTTTGGTACCCCGAAATGGTGCATTCATGCCCGAAACACAAGTTTTGCATCTTTTTACGTGGTGAAGGTTAGGAAATGCCCCAAAATACTCCCAAACATCATTTTGGGTCCAATGGAGTAGAATGGATGATTCACAACTTTGGTACCCCGAAATAGTGCATTCAGGCTCGAACACAAGTTTTGCATCTTTTACGTGCCGAAGGTTAGCGAAATGCTCCAAACCACTCCCAAACATCATTTTGGTTCCAATGGAGTAGAATAGATGCTTCGCAACTTTGGTAACCCGAAATAGTGCATTCAAGCCCGAAACACAAGTTTTGCATCTTTTCACGTGCCGAAGGTTAGCAAAATGCTCCGAAGCACTCCCAAACATCATTTTGGGTCCAATGGAGTAGAATGGATGCTTCACAACTTTGGTACCCCGAAATAGTGCATTCAGGCTCGAACACAAGTTTTGCATCTATTATATGCCGAAGGTTAGCAAAATGCTCCGAAACACTCCCAAACATCATTTTTGTTCCCATGGAGTAGAATGGATGCTTCGCAACTTTGGTACCCTAAAATAGTGCATTCATGCTCGAAACACAAGTTTTGCATCTTTTTATGTGCCGAAGGTTAGCAAAATGCTCCGAAGCACTCCCAAACATCATTTTGGGTCCAATGGAGTAGAACGGATGCTTCACAACTTGGGTACCCCGAAATAGTGCATTCAGGCTCGAACACAAGTTTTGCATCTATTACAGGCCGAAGGTTAGCGAAATGTTCCGAAACACTCTCAAACATCATTTTGGTTCCAATGGAGTAGAATGGATGCTTCGCAACTTTGGTACCCTGAAATAGTGCATTCAGGCTCGAACACAAGTTTTGCATCTTTTACGTGCCGAAGATTAGCGAAATGCTCCGAAACACTACCATACTTCATTTTGGGTCCAATGGAGTAGAATGGATGCTTCACAACTTTGGTACCCCGAAATAGTGCATTCAGGCTCGAACACAAGTTTTGCATCTTTTACGTGCCGAATGTTAGCGAAATGCTCCGAAACACTCCCAAACATCATTTTGGGTCCAATGGAGTAGAATGGATGCTTCGCAACTTTGGTACCCCGAAATAGTGCATTCAGGCTCGAACACAAGTTTTGCATCTTTTACGTGCCGAAGGTTAGCGAAATGCTCCGAAACACTCCCAAACTTCATTTTGGGTTCAATGGAGTAGAATGGATGCTTCACAACTTTGGTACCCCGAAATAGTGCATTCAGGCTCGAACACAAGTTTTGCATCTACTACGTGCCGAAGGTTAGCAAAATGCTATGAAATACTCCCAAACATCATTTTGGTTTCAATGGAGTAGAATGGATGCTTCGCAACTTTGGTACCCCAAAATAGTGCATTCATGCCCGAAACAAGTTTTGCATCTTTTTACGTGCCGAAGGTTAGCAAAATGCTCCAAAACACTCCCAAACATCATTTTAGGTCCAATGGAGTAGAATGGATGCTTCACAACTTTGCTACCACAAAATAGTGCATTTTAGCTCGAACACAAGTTTTGCATCTTTTACGAATGCTCCGAAACACTCCCAAACATCATTTTGGTTCCAATAGAGTAGAATGAATGCTTTGCAACTTTGGTAACCCGAAATAGTGCATTCAGGCCCGTAACACAAGTTTTGCATCTTTTTACGTGCCGAAGGTTAGCGAAATGCTCCGAAACACTCCCAAACATGTTTGGGTCTAATGGAGTAGAATGGATGCTTCACAGCTTTGGTACCCAGAAATAGTGCATTCAGGCTCGAACACAAGTTTTGCATCTATTAAATGCCGAAGGTTAGCGAAATGCTCCGAAACACTCCCAAACATCATTTTGGTTCCAATGGAGTAGAATGGATGCTTCGGAACTTTAGTACCCCGAAATAGTGCATTCATGCCCGAAACACAAGTTCTGCATCTTTTTACGTGCCGAAGGTTAGCGAAATGCTCTGAAACACTCCCAAACATCATTTTGGTTCCAATGGAGTAGAATGGATGCTTCGCAACTTTGGTATCCTGAAATAGTGCATTCAGGCCCGGAACAGAAGTCTTGCATCTTTTTTGAGCCAAAGGTTAGCGAAATGCTCCGAAACACTCCCAAACTTCATTTTGGTTCCAATGGAGTAGATTGGATGCTTCACAACTTTGGTACCCCGAAATGGTGCATTCATGCACGAAACACAAGTTTTGCATCTTTTTACGTGGCGAAGGTTAGTGAAATGCTCCAAAATACTCACAAACATCATTTTGGGTCCAATAGAGTAGAATGGATGCTTCACAACTTTGGTACCCCGAAATAGTGCATTCAGGCTCGAACACAAGTTTTGCATCTTTTACGTGCCGAAGGTTAGCGAAATGCTCCAAAACACTCCCAAACATCATTTTGGTTCCAATGGAGTAGAATAGATGCTTCGCAACTTTGGTACCCCGAAATAGTGCATTCATGCCTGAAACACAAGTTTTGCATCTTTTTACGTGCCGAACGTTAGCGAAATGCTCTGAAACACTCCCAAACATAATTCTGGGTCCAATGGATTAGAATGGATGCTTCACAACTTTGGTACCTCGAAATAGTGCATTCAGGCTCGAACACAAGTTTTGCATCTTTTACGTGCCGAAGGTTAGCAAAATGCTATGAAACACTCCCAAACATCATTTTGGTTTCAATGGAGTAGAATGGATGCTTCGCAACTTTGGTACCCCGAAATAGTGCATTCATGCCCGAAACACAAGTTTTGCATCTTTTTACATGCCGAAGGTTAGCGAAATGCTCCAAAACACTCCCAAACATCATTTTGGGTCCAATGGAGTAGAATGGATGCTTCACAACTTTGCTACCCTAAGATAGTGCATTCTGGCTCGAACACAAGTTTTGCATCTTTTACGTGCCGAAGGTTAGCGTAATGCTCCGAAACACTCCCAAACATCATTTTGGTTCCAATAGAGTAGAATGGATGCTTCGCAACTTTGTTAACCTGAAATAGTGCATTTAGGCCCGAAACACAAGTTTTGCATCATTTTACGTGCCGAAGGTAAGCGAAATGCTCCGAAACACTCCCAAACATCAGTTTGGGTCCAATGGAGTAGAACGGATGCTTCACAACTTTGGTACCCTGAAATAGTGCATTCAGGCTCGAACACAAGTTTTGCATCTCTTACATGCCGAAGGTTAGCGAAATGCTCCGAAACACTCCCAAACATCATTTTGGTTCTAATGGAGTGGAATGGATGCTTCGTAACTTTGGTACCCCAAAATAGTGCATTCATGCCTGAAACACAAGTTTTGCATCTTTTTACGCGCCGAAGGTTAGCAAAATGCTGCGAAACACTCCCAAACATCATTTTGGGTCCAATGGATTAGAATGGATGCTTCACAACTTTGGTACCCCGAAATAGTGCATTCAGGCTCGAACACAAGTTTTGCATCTTTTACGTGCCGAAGGTTAGCGTAATGCTCCGAAACACTCCCAAACATCATTTTGGTTCCATTGGAGTAGATTGGATGCTTCGCAACTTTGGTACCCCGAAATAGTGCATTCGTGCCCGAAACACAAGTTTTGCATCTTTTTACGTGCCGAAGGTTAGCGAAATGCTCCGAAACACTCCCAAACATCATTTTGGTTCCAATGGAGTAGAATGGATGCTTCGCAACTTTGGTATCCTGAAATAGTGCATTCAGGCCCGGAACACAAGTCTTGCATCTTTTTTGAGCCAAAGGTTAGCGAAATGCTCCGAAACACTCCCAAACTTCATTTTGGTTCCAATGGAGTAGATTGGATGCTTCACAACTTTGGTACCCCGAAATGGTGCATTCATGCACGAAACACAAGTTTTGCATCTTTTTACGTGGCGAAGGTTAGTGAAATGCTCCAAAATACTCCCAAACATCATTTTGGGTCCAATAGAGTAGAATGGATGCTTCACAACTTTGGTACCCCGAAATAGTGCATTCAGGCTCGAACACAAGTTTTGCATCTTTTACGTGCCGAAGGTTAGCGAAATGCTCCAAAACACTCCCAAACATCATTTTTGTTCCAATGGAGTAGAATAGATGCTTCGCAACTTTGGTAACCCGAAATAGTGCATTCAAGCTCGAAACACAAGTTTTGCATCTTTTCACGTGCCGAAGGTTAGCAAAATGCTCCGAAGCACTCCCAAACATCATTTTGGGTCCAATGGAGTAGAATGGATGCTTCACAACTTTGGTACCCCGAAATAGTGCATTCAGGCTCGAACACAAGTTTTGCATCTATTACATGCCGAAGGTTAGCGAAATGCTCCGAAACACTCCCAAACATCATTTTTGTTCCAATGGAGTAGAATGGATGCTTCGCAACTTTGGTACCCCGAAATAGTGCATTCATGCTCGAAACACAAGTTTTGCATCTATTACATGCCGAAGGTTAGCGTAATGCTCCGAAACACTCCCAAACATCATTTTGATTCCAATGGAGTAGAATGGATGTTTCGCAACTTTGGTACCCCGAAATAGTGCATTCAGGCTCGAACACAAGTTTTGCATCTATTACATGCCGAAGGTTAGCGAAATGCTCCGAAACACTCCCAAACATCATTTTGATTCCAATGGAGTAGAATGGATGTTTCGCAACTTTTGTACCTCGAAATAGTGCATTCAGGCTCGTACACAAGTTTTGCATCTATTACGTGCCGAAGGTTTGCGAAATGCTCTGAAACACTCCCAAACATCATTTTGGGTTCAATGGAGTAGAATGGATGCTTCACAACTTTGGTACCCCGAAATAGTGCATTCAGGCTCGAACACAAGTTTTGCATCTTTTACGTGCCGAAGGTTAGCGAAATGCTTCGAAACACTCCCAAACATCATTTTGGGTTCAATGGAGTAGAATGGATGCTTCACAACTTTGGTACCCCGAAATAGTGCATTCAGGCTCGAACACAAGTTTTGCATCTTTTACGTGCCGAAGGTTAGCAAAACGCTATGAAACACTCCCAAACATCATTTTGATTCCAATGGAGTAGAATGGATGCTTCGCAACTTTGGTACCCCGAAATTGTGCATTCATGCCCGAAACATAAGTTTTGCATCTTTTTACGTGCTGAGGGTTAGCGAAATGCTCTAAAACACTCCCAAACATCATTTTGGGTCCAATGGATTAGAATGGATGCTTCACTACTTTGGTACCTCGAAATACTGCATTCAGGCTCGAACACAAGTTTTGCATCTATTACATGCCGAAGGTTAGCGAAATGCTCCGAAACACTCCCAAATATCATTTTGGTTCCAATGGAGTAGAATGGATGCTTCGCAACTTTGGTACCCCGAAATAGTGCATTCATGCTCGAAACACAAGTTTTGCATCTTTTTATGTGTCGAAGGTTCGCGAAATGGTCCTAAACACTCCCAAACATCATTTTGGGTCCAATGGAGTAGAATGCATGCTTCCCAACTTTGGTACCCCGAAATAGTGCAATCAGGCTCAAACACAAGTTTTGCATCTTTTACGTGTCGAAGGTTAGCGAAATGCTCCGAAACACTCCGAAACATCATTTTGGGTTCAATGGAGTAGAATGGATGCTTCACAACTTTGGTACCCCGAAATAGTGCATTCAAGCTCGAACACAAGTTTTGCATCTTTTACGTGCCGAAGGTTAGCGAAATGCTCCCAATCACTCCCAAACATCATTTTGATTCCAATGGAGTAGAATGGGTGCTTCGCAACTTTGGTAACCCGAAATAGTGCATTTAGGCCCGAAACACAAGTCTTGCATCTTTTTTGTGCCAAAGGTTAGCGAAATGCTCCGAAACACTCCCAATCATCATTTTAGTTCCAATGGAGTAGAATGGATGCTTCACAACTATGGTACCCCGAAATAGTGCATTCAGGCTCGAACATAAGTTTTGCATCTTTTACGTGCCGAATGTTAGCAAAATGCTATGAAACACTCCCAAACATCATTTTGGTATCAATGGAGTAGAATGGATGCTTCGCAACTTTGGTACCCCGAAATAGTGCATTCATGCCCGAAACACAAGTTTTGCATCTTTTTACGTGCCGAAGGTTAGCGAAATGCTCTGAAACACTCCCAAACATAATTCTGGGTCCAATGGATTAGAATGGATGCTTCACAACTTTGGTACCTCGAAATAGTGCATTCAGGCTCGAACACAAGTTTTGCATCTTTTACGTGCCGAATGTTAGCAAAATGCTATGAAACACTCCCAAACATCATTTTGGTTTCAATGGAGTAGAATGGATGCTTCGCAACTTTGGTACCCCGAAATAGTGCTTTCATGCCCGAAACACAAGTTTTGCATCTTTTTACGTGCCGAAGGTTCGCGAAATGCTCCAAAACACTCCCAAACATCATTTTGGGTCCAATGGAGTAGAATGGATGCTTCACAACTTTGCTACCCTAAGATAGTGCATTCTGGCTCGAACACAAGTTTTGCATCTTTTACGTGCCGAAGGTTAGCGTAATGCTCCGAAACACTCCCAAACATCATTTTGGTTCCAATAGAGTAGAATGGATGCTTCGCAACTTTGTTAACCTGAAATAGTGCATTTATGCCCGAAACACAAGTTTTGCATCATTTTACGTGCCGAAGGTAAGCGAAATGCTCCGAAACACTCCCAAACATCAGTTTGGGTCCAATGGAGTAGAACGGATGCATCACAACTTTGGTACCCTGAAATAGTGCATTCAGGCTCGAACACAAGTTTTGCATCTCTTACATGCCGAAGGTTAGCGAAATGCTCCGATACACTCCCAAACATCATTTTGGTTCTAATGGAGTGGAATGGATGCTTCGCAACTTTGGTACCCCAAAATAGTGCATTCATGCCCGAAACACAAGTTTTGCATCTTTTTACGCGCCGAAGGTTAGCAAAATGCTCCGAAACACTCCCAAACATCATTTTGGGTCCAATGGATTAGAATGGATGCTTCACAACTTTGGTACCCCGAAATAGTGCATTCAGGCTCGAACACAAGTTTTGTATCTTTTACGTGCCGAAGGTTAGCGTAATGCTCCGAAACACTCCCAAACATCATTTTGGTTCCAATGGAGTAGATTGGATGCTTCGCAACTTTGGTACCCCGAAATAGTGCATTCATGCCCGAAACACAAGTTTTGCATCTTTTTACGTGCCGAAGGTTAGCGAAATGCTCCGAAACACTCCCAAACATCATTTTGGGTACAATGGAGTAGAATGGATGCTTCACAACTTTGGTACCCCGAAATAGTGCATTCAGGCTCGAACACAAGTTTTGCATCTTTTATGTGCCGAAGGTTATCGAAATGCTCCAAAACACTCCCAAACATCATTTTGGTTCCAATGGAGTAGAATGGATGCTCCGCAACTTTGGTAACCCGAAATAGTGCATTCAGGCCCGAAACTCAAGTCTTGCATCTTTTTTGAGCCAAAGGTTAGCGAAATGCTCCGAAACACTCCCAAACATCATTTTGGTTCCAATGGAGTATAATGAATGCTTCGCAACTTTGGTACCCCGAAATGGTGCATTCATGCCCGAAACACAAGTTTTGCATCTTTTTAAGTGGCAAAGGTTAGTGAAATGCTCCAAAATACTCCCAAACATCATTCTGGGTCCAATGGAGTAGAATGGATGCTTCACAACTTTGGTACCCCGAAATAGTGCATTCAGGCTCGAACACAAGTTTTGCATCCTTTACGTGCCGAAGGTTAGCGAAATGCTCCAAAACACTCCCAAACATCATTTTGGTTCCAATGGAGTAGAATAGATGCTTCAAAACTTTGGTAACCCGAAATAGAGCATTCAAGCCTGAAACCAAAGTTTTGCATATTTTCACGTGCCGAAGGTTAGCAAAATGCTCCGAAGCACTCCCAAACATCATTTTGGGTCCAATGGAGTAGAATGGATGCTTCACAACTTTGGTACCCCGAAATAGTGCATTCAGGCTCGAACACAAGTTTTGCATCTATTACATGCCGAAGGTTAGCGAAATGCTCCGAAACACTCCCAAACATCATTTTTGTTCCAATGGAGTAGAATGGATGCTTCGCAACTTTGGTACCCCGAAATAGTGCATTCATGTTCGAAACACAAGTTTTGCATCTTTTTATGTGCCGAAGGTTCGCGAAATGCTCCTAAACACTCCCAAACATCATTTTGGGTCCATTGGAGTAGAACGGATGCTTCACAACTTTGGTACCCCGAGATAGTGCATTCAGGCTCGAACACAAGTTTTGCATCTTTTACGTGCCGAAGGTTAGCGAAATGCTCCGAAACACTCCCAAACATCATTTTGGTTCCAATGGAGTAGAATGGATGCTTCGCAACTTTGGTACCACGAAATAGTGCATTCAGGCTCGAACACAAGTTTTGCATCTATTACGTGCCGAAGGTTAGCGAAAT
Source organism: Cenchrus fungigraminus (assembly GCA_036936925.1). Lineage (NCBI taxonomy): Eukaryota > Viridiplantae > Streptophyta > Magnoliopsida > Poales > Poaceae > Cenchrus > Cenchrus fungigraminus. Next base: position 214,750 of record JAQONI010000018.1, on the reverse strand, counting down.
GCTCCGAAACACTCCCAAACATCATTTTGGGTTCAATGGAGTAGAATGGATGCTTCACAACTTTGGTACCCCGAAATAGTGCATTCAGGCTCGAACACAAGTTTTGCATCTTTTACGTGCCGAAGGTTAGCGAAATGCTCCGAAACACTCCTAAACATCATTTTGGTTCAATGGAGTAGAATGGATGCTTCACAACTTTGGTACCCCGAAATAGTGCATTCAAGCTCAAACACAAGTTTTGCATCTTTTACGTGCCGAAGGTTAGCGAAATGCTCCGAAACACTCCCAAACATCATTTTGTTTCCAATAGAGTAGAATGAATGCTTTGCAACTTTGGTAACCCGAAATAGTGCATTTAGGCCCGAAACACAAGTCTTGCATCTTTTTTGTGCCAAAGGTTAGCGAAATGCTCCGAAACACTCCCAAACATCATTTTGGTTCCAATGGAGTAGAATAGATGCTTCGCACCTTTGGTAACCCAAAATAGTGCATTCAAGCCCGAAACACAAGTTTTGCATCTTTTCACGTGCCGAAGGTTAGAAAAATGCTCCGAAGCACTCCCAAACATCATTTTGGGTCCAATGGAGTAGAATAGATGCTTCACAACTTTGGTACCCCGAAATAGTGCATTCAGGCTCGAACACAAGTTTTGCATCTATTACATGCCGAAGGCTAGTGAAATGCTCCAAAACACTCCCAAACATCATTTTTGTCCCAATGGAGTAGAATGGGTGCTTCGCAACTTTGGTACACTGAAATAGTGCATTCATGCTCGAAACACAAGTTTTGCATCTTTTTATGTGCCGAAGGTTAGCGAAATGCTCTGAAACACTCCCAAACATCATTTTGGGTCCAATGTAGTAGAATGGATGCTTCACAACTTTGGTACCCTGAAATAGTGCATTCAGGCTCGAACACAAGTTTTGCATCTTTTACGTGCCGAATGTTAGCGAAATGCTCCGAAACACTCCCAAACATTATTTTGGTTCCAATAGAGTAGAATGGATGCTTTGCAACTTTGGTAACCCGAAATAGTGCATTCAGGCCCGAAACACAAGTGTTGCATCTTTTTACGTGCTAAAGGTTAGCAAAATGCTCCGAAGCACTCCCAAACATCATTTTGGGTCCAATGGAGTAGAATGGATGCTTCACAACTTTGGTACCCCGAAATAATGCATTCAGGCTCGAACACAAGTTTTGCATCTACTACGTGCCGAATGTTAGCAAAATGCTATGAAATACTCCCAAACATCATTTTGGTTTCAATGGAGTAGAATGGATGCTTCGATACTTTGGTACCCCAAAATAGTGCATTCATGCCCGAAACACAAGTTTTGCATCTTTTTACGTGCCGAAGGTTAGCAAAATTCTCCAAAACACTCCCAAACATCATTTTGGGTCCAATGGAGTTGAATGGATGCTTCGCAACTTTGCTACCACAAAATAGTGCATTTTAGCTCGAACACAAGTTTTGCATCTTTTACGAATGCTCCGAAACACTCCCAAACATCATTTTGGTTCCAATAGAGTAGAATGGATGCTTTGCAACTTTGGTAACCCGAAATAGTGCATTCAGGCCCGTAACACAAGTTTTGCATCTTTTTACGTGCCGAAGGTTAGCGAAATGCTCCGAAACACTCCCAAACATCAGTTTGGGTCTAATGGAGTAGAATGGATGCTTCACAGCTTTGGTACCCAGAAATAGTGCATTCAGGCTCGAACACAAGTTTTGCATCTATTATATGCCGAAGGTTAGCGAAATGCTCCGAAACACTCCCAAACATCATTTTGGTTCCAATGGAGTAGAATGGATGCTTCGCAACTTTAGTACCCCGAAATAGTGCATTCATGCCCGAAACACAAGTTCTGCATCTTTTTACGTGCTGAAGGTTAGCGAAATGCTCTGAAACACTCCCAAACATCAATTTGGTTCCAATGGAGTAGAATGGATGCTTCGCAACTTTGGTATCCTGAAATAGTGCATTCAGGCCCGAAACACAAGTCTTGCATCTTTTTTGAGCCAAAGGTTAGCGAAATGCTCCGAAACACTCCCAAACATCATTTTGGTTCCAATGGAGTAGAATGGATGCTTCGCAACTTTGGTACCCCGAAATGGTGCATTCATGCCCGAAACACAAGTTTTGCATCTTTTTACGTGGTGAAGGTTAGTGAAATGCTCCAAAATACTCCCAAACATCATTTTGGGTCCAATGGAGTAGGATGGATGATTCACAACTTTGGTACCCCGAAATAGTGCATTCAGGCTCGAACACAAGTTTTGCATCTTTTACATGCCGAAGGTTAGCGAAATGCTCCAAAACACTCCCAAACATCATTTTGGTTCCAATGGAGTAGAATAGATGCTTCGCAACTTTGGTAACCCGAAATAGTGCATTCAAGGCCGAAACACAAGTTTTGCATCTTTTCACGTGCCGAAGGTTAGCAAAATGCTCCGAAACACTCCCAAACATCATTTTTGTTCCCATGGAGTAGAACGGATGCTTCGCAACTTTGGTACCCTGAAATAGTGCATTCATGCTCGAAACACAAGTTTTGCACCTTTTTATGTGCCGAAGGTTCGCGAAATGCTGCTAAACACTCCCAAACATCATTTTGGGTCCAATGGAGTAGAACGGATGCTTCAGAACTTTGGTACCCCGAAATAGTGCATTCAGGCTCAAACACAAGTTTTGCATCTTTTACGTGCCGAAGGTTAGCGAAATGCTCCGAAACACTCCCAAACATCATTTTGGTTCCAATGGAGTAGAATGGATGCTTCGCTACTTTGGTACCTCGAAATAGTGCATTCAGGCTCGAACACAAGTTTTGCATCTATTACTTGCCGAAGGTTAGCGAAATGCTCCGAAACACTCCCAAACATCATTTTGGGTTCAATGGAGTAGAATGGATGCTTCACAACTTTGGTACCCCGAAATAGTGCATTCAGGCTCGAACACAAGTTTTGCATCTTTTACGTGCCGAAGGTTAGCGAAATGCTCCGAAACACTTCCAAACATCATTTTGGGTTCAATGGAGTAGAATGGATGCTTCACAACTTTGGTACCCCGAAATAGTGCATTCAAGCTCGAACACAAGTTTTGCATCTTTTACGTGCCGAAGGTTAGCGAAATGCTCCCAATCACTCCCAAACATCATTTTGGTTCCAATGGAGTAGAATCGGTGCTTCGCAACTTTGGTAATCCGAAATAGTGCATTTAGGCCCGAAACACAAGTCTTGCTTCTTTTTTGTGCCAAAGGTTAGCGAAATGCTCTGAAACACTCCCAAACATCATTTTGGTTCCAATGGAGTAGAATAGATGCTTCGCACCTTTGGTAACCCGAAATAGTGCATTCAAGCCCGAAACACAAGTTTTGCATCTTTTCACGTGTCGAAGGTTTGCAAAATGCTCCGTAGCACTCCCAAACATCATTTTGGGTCCAATGGAGTAGAATGGATGCTTCACAACTTTGGTACCCCGAAATAGTGCATTCAGGCTCGAACACAAGTTTTGCATCTATTACAGGCCGAAGGTTAGCGAAATGCTCCGGAACACTCTCAAACATCATTTTGGTTCCAATGGAGTAGAATGGATGCTTCGCAACTTTGGTACCCTGAAATAGTGCATTCAGGCTCGAACACAAGTTTTGCATCTTTTACGTGCTGAAGATTAGCGAAATGCTCTGAAACACTCCCATACATCATTTTGGGTCCAATGGAGTAGAATGGATGCTTCACAACTTTGGTACCCCGAAATAGTGCATTCAGGCTCGAACACAAGTTTCGCATCTTTTACGTGCCGAATGTTAGCAAAATGCTCCGAAACACTCCCAAACATCATTTTGGGTCCAATGGAGTAGAATGGATGCTTCGCAACTTTGGTACCCCGAAATAGTGCATTCAGGCTCGAACACAAGTTTTGCATCTTTTACGTGCCGAAGGTTAGCGAAATGCTCCGAAACAGTCCCAAACATCATTTTGGGTTCAATGGAGTAGAATGGATGCTTCACAACTTTGGTACCCCGAAATAGTGCATTCAGACTCGAACACATGTTTTGCATTTACTACGTGCCGAAGGTTAGCAAAATGCTATGAAATACTCCCAAACATCATTTTGGTTTCAATGGAGTAGAATGGATGCTTCGCAACTTTGGTACCCCAAAATAGTGCATTCATGCCCGAAACACAAGTTTTGCATCTTTTCACGTGCCGAAGGTTAGCAAAATGCTCCGAAGCACTCCCAAACATCATTTTGGGTCCAATGGAGTAGAATGGATGCTTCACAAATTTGGTACCCCGAAATAGTGCATTCAGGCTCGAACACAAGTTTTGCATCTATGACATGACGAAGGTTAGCAAAATGCTCCGAAACACTCCCAAACATCATTTTTGTTCCCATGGAGTAGAATGGATGCTTCGCAACTTTGGTACCCTGAAATAGTGCATTCATGCTGGAAACACAAGTTTTGCACCTTTTTATGTGCCGAAGGTTCGCGAAATGCTCCTAAACACTCCCAAACATCATTTTGGGTCCAATGGAGTAGAACGGATGCTTCACAACTTTGGTACCCCGAAATAGTGTATTCAGGCTCGAACACAAGTTTTGCATCTTTTACGTGCCGAAGGTTAGCGAAATGCTCCGAAACACTCCCAAACATCATTTTGGTTCCAATGGAGTAGAATGGATGCTTCGCTATTTTGGTACCTCGAAATAGTGCATTCAGGCTCGAACACAAGTTTTGCATCTATTACGTGCCGAAGGTTAGCGAAATGCTCCGAAACACTCCCAAACATCATTTTGGGTTCAATGGAGTAGAATGGATGCTTCACAACTTTGGTACCCCGAAATAGTGCATTCAGGCTCGAACACAAGTTTTGCATCTTTTACGTGCCGAAGGTTAGCGAAATGCTCTGAAACACTCCCAAACATCATTTTGGGTTCAATGGAGTAGAATGGATGCTTCACAACTTTGGTACCCCAAAATAGTGCATTCAAGCTCGAACACAAGTTTTGCATCTTTTACGTGCCGAAGATTAGCGAAATGCTCCCAATCACTCCCAAACATCATTTTGGTTCCAATGGAGTAGAATCGGTGCTTCGCAACTTTGGTAACCCGAAATAGTGCATTTAGGCCCGAAACACAAGTCTTGCATCTTTTTTGTGCCAAAGGTTAGCGAAATGCTCTGAAACACTCCCAAACATCATTTTTGTTCCAATGGAGTAGAATAGATGCTTCGCACCGTTGGTAACCAGAAATAGTGCATTCAAGCCCGAAACACAAGTTTTGCATCTTTTCACGTGTCGAAGGTTAGCAAAATGCTCCGTAGCACTCCCAAACATCATTTTGGGTCCAATGGAGTAGAATGGATGCTTCACAACTTTGGTACCCCGAAATAGTGCATTCAGGCTCGAACACAAGTTTTGCATCTATTACAGGCCGAAGGTTAGCGAAATGCTCCGAAATACTCTCAAACGTCATTTTGGTTCCAATGGAGTAGAATGGATGCTTCGCAACTTTGGTACCCTGAAATAGTGCATTCAGGCTCGAACACAAGTTTTGCATCTTTTACATGCCGAAGGTTAGCGAAATGCTCCAAACCACTCCCAAACATCATTTTGGTTCCAATGGAGTAGAATAGATGCTTCGCAACTTTGGTAACCCGAAATAGTGCATTCAAGCCCGAAACACAAGTTTTGCATCTTTTCACGTGCCGAAGGTTAGCAAAATGCTCCGAAGCACTCCAAACATCATTTTGGGTCCAATGGAGTTGAATGGATGCTTCACAACTTTGGTACCCCGAAATAGTGCATTCAGGCTCGAATACAAGTTTTGCATCTATTACATGACGAAGGTTAGCAAAATGCTCCGAAACACTCCCAAACATCATTTTTGTTCCCATGGAGTAGAATGGATGCTTCGCAACTTTGGTACCCTGAAATAGTGCATTCATGCTCGAAACACAAGTTTTGCACCTTTTTATGTGCCGAAGGTTCGCGAAATGCTCCTAAACACTCCCAAACATCATTTTGGGTCCAATGGAGTAGAACGGATGCTTCACAACTTTGGTACCCCGAAATAGTGCATTCAGGCTCGAACACAAGTTTTGCATCTTTTACGTGCCGAAGGTTAGCGAAATGCTCCGAAACACTCCCAAACATCATTTTGGTTCCAATGGAGTAGAATGGATGCTTCGCTACTTTGGTACCTCGAAATAGTGCATTCAGGCTCGAACACAAGTTTTGCATCTATTACGTGCCGAAGGTTAGCGAAATGCTCCGAAACACTCCCAAACATCATTTTGGGTTCAATGGAGTAGAATGGATGCTTCACAACTTTGGTACCCCGAAATAGTGCATTCAGGCTCGAACACAAGTTTTGCATCTTTTACGTGCCGAAGGTTAGCGAAATGCTCCGAAACACTCCCAAACATCATTTTGGGTTCAATGGAGTAGAATGGATGCTTCACAACTTTGGTACCCCAAAATAGTGCATTCAAGCTCGAACACAAGTTTTGCATCTTTTACGTGCCGAAGGTTAGCGAAATGCTCCCAATCACTCCCAAACATCATTTTGGTTCCAATGGAGTAGAATCGGTGCTTCGCAACTTTGGTAACCCGAAATAGTGCATTTAGGCCCGAAACACAAGTCTTGCATCTTTTTTGTGCCAAAGGTTAGCGAAATGCTCTGAAACACTCCCAAACATCATTTTGGTTCCAATGGAGTAGAATAGATGCTTCGCACCTTTGGTAACCAGAAATAGTGCATTCAAGCCCGAAACACAAGTTTTGCATCTTTTCACGTGTCGAAGGTTAGCAAAATGCTCCGTAGCACTCCCAAACATCATTTTGGGTCCAATGGAGTAGAATGGATGCTTCACAACTTTGGTACCCCGAAATAGTGCATTCAGGCTCGAACACAAGTTTTGCATCTATTACAGGCCGAAGGTTAGCGAAATGCTCCGAAATACTCTCAAACATCATTTTGGTTCCAATGGAGTAGAATGGATGCTTCGCAACTTTGGTACCCTGAAATAGTGCATTCAGGCTCGAACACAAGTTTTGCATCTTTTACGTGCGGAAGATTAGCGAAATGCTCCGAAACACTCCCATACATCATTTTGGGTCCAATGGAGTAGAATGGATGCTTCACAACTTTGGTACCCCGAAATAGTGCATTCAGGCTCGAACACAAGTTTTGCATCTTTTACATGCCGAAGGTTAGCGAAATGCTCCAAACCACTCCCAAACATCATTTTGGTTCCAATGGAGTAGAATAGATGCTTCGCAACTTTGGTAACCCGAAATAGTGCATTCAAGCCCGAAACACAAGTTTTGCATCTTTTCACGTGCCGAAGGTTAGCAAAATGCTCCGAAGCACTCCCAAACATCATTTTGGGTCCAATGGAGTTGAATGGATGCTTCACAACTTTGGTACCCCGAAATAGTGCATTCAAGCTCGAATACAAGTTTTGCATCTATTACATGACGAAGGTTAGCAAAATGCTCCGAAACACTCCCAAACATCATTTTTGTTCCCATGGAGTAGAATGGATGCTTCGCAACTTTGGTACCCTGAAATAGTGCATTCATGCTCGAAACACAAGTTTTGCACCTTTTTATGTGCCGAAGGTTCGCGAAATGCTCCTAAACACTCCCAAACATCATTTTGGGTCCAATGGAGTAGAACGAATGCTTCACAACTTTGGTACCCCGAAATAGTGCATTCAGGCTCGAACACAAGTTTTGCATCTTTTACGTGCCGAAGGTTAGCGAAATGCTCCGAAACACTCCCAAACATCATTTTGGTTCCAATGGAGTAGAATGGATGCTTCGCTACTTTGGTACCTCGAAATAGTGCATTCAGGCTCGAACACAAGTTTTGCATCTATTACGTGCCGAAGGTTAGCGAAATGCTCCGAAACACTCCCAAACATCATTTTGGGTTCAATGGAGTAGAATGGATGCTTCACAACTTTGGTACCCCGAAATAGTGCATTCAGGCTCGAACACAAGTTTTGCATCTTTTACGTGCCGAAGGTTAGCGAAATGCTCCGAAACACTCCCAAACATCATTTTGGGATCAATGGAGTAGAATGGATGCTTCACAACTTTGGTACCCCAAAATAGTGCATTCAAGCTTGAACACAAGTTTTGCATCTTTTACGTGCCGAAGGTTAGCGAAATGCTCCCAATCACTCCCAAACATCATTTTGGTTCCAATGGAGTAGAATCGGTGCTTCGCAACTTTGGTAACCCGAAATAGTGCATTTAGGCCCGAAACACAAGTCTTGCATCTTTTTTGTGCCAAAGGTTAGCGAAATGCTTTGAAACACTCCCAAACATCATTTTGGTTCCAATGGAGTAGAATAGATGCTTCGCACCTTTGGTAACCCGAAATAGTACATTCAAGCCCGAAACACAAGTTTTGCATCTTTTCACGTGTCGAAGGTTAGCAAAATGCTCCGTAGCACTCCCAAACATCATTTTGGGTCCAATGGAGTAGAATGGATGCTTCACAACTTTGGTACCCCGAAATAGTGCATTCAGGCTCGAACACAAGTTTTGCATCTATTACAGGCCGAAGGTTAGCGAAATGCTCCGAAATACTCTCAAACATCATTTTGGTTCCAATGGAGTAGAATGGATGCTTCGCAACTTTGGTACCCTGAAATAGTGCATTCAGGCTCGAACACAAGTTTTGCATCTTTTACGTGCTGAAGATTAGCGAAATGCTCCGAAACACTCCCATACATCATTTTGGGTCCAATGGAGTAGAATGGATGCTTCACAACTTTGGTACCCCGAAATAGTGCATTCAGGCTCGAACACAAGTTTTGCATCTTTTACATGCCGAAGGTTAGCGAAATGCTCCAAACCACTCCCAAACATCATTTTGGTTCCAATGGAGTAGAATAGATGCTTCGCAACTTTGGTAACCCGAAATAGTGCATTCAAGCCCGAAACACAAGTTTTGCATCTTTTCACGTGCTGAAGGTTAGCAAAATGCTCCGAAGCACTCCCAAACATCATTTTGGGTCCAATGGAGTTGAATGGATGCTTCACAACTTTGGTACCCCGAAATAGTGCATTCAGGCTCGAATACAAGTTTTGCATCTATTACATGCCGAAGGTTAGCAAAATGCTCCGAAACACTCCCAAACATCATTTTTGTTCCCATGGAGTAGAATGGATGCTTCGCAACTTTGGTACCCTGAAATAGTGCATTCATGCTCGAAACACAAGTTTTGCACCTTTTTATGTGCCGAAGGTTCGCGAAATGCTCCTAAACACTCCCAAACATCATTTTGGGTCCAATGGAGTAGAATGGATGCTTCACAACTTTGGTACCCCGAAATAGTGCATTCAGGCTCGAACACAAGTTTTGCATCTTTTACGTGCCGAAGGTTAGCGAAATGCTCCGAAACACTCCCAAACATCATTTTGGTTCCAATGGAGTAGAATGGATGCTTCGCTACTTTGGTACCTCGAAATAGTGCATTCAAGCTCGAACACAAGTTTTGCATCTATTACATGCCGAAGGTTAGCGAAATGCTCCGAAACACTCCCAAACATCATTTTGGGTTCAATGGTATGGATGCTTCACAACTTTGGTACCCCGAAATAGTGCATTCTGGCTCGAACACAAGTTTTGCATCTTTTACGTGCCGAAGGTTAGCGAAATGCTCCGAAACACTTCCAAACAACATTTTGGGTTCAATGGAGTAGAATGGATGCTTGACAACTTTGGTACCCCGAAATAGTGCATTCAAGCTCGAACACAAGTTTTGCATCTTTTACGTGCCGAAGGTTAGCGAAATGCTCCCAATCACTCCCAAACATCATTTTGGTTCCAATGGAGTAGAATCGGTGCTTCGCAACTTTGGTAACCCGAAATAGTGCATTTAGGCCCGAAACACAAGTGTTGCATCTTTTTTGTGCCAAAGGTTAGCGAAATGCTCTGAAACACTCCCAAACATCATTTTGGTTCCAATGGAGTAGAATAGATGCTTCGCACCTTTGGTAACCCGAAATAGTGCATTCAAGCCCGAAACACAAGTTTTGCATCTTTTCACGTGTCGAAGGTTAGCAAAATGCTCTGTAGCACTCCCAAACATCATTTTGGGTCCAATGGAGTAGAATGGATGCTTCACAACTTTGGTACCCCGAAATAGTGCATTCAGGCTCGAACACAAGTTTTGCATCTATTACAGGCCGAAGGTTAGCGAAATGCTCCGAAATACTCTCAAACATCATTTTGGTTCCAATGGAGTAGAATGGATGCTTCGCAACTTTGGTACCCTGAAATAGTGCATTCAGGCTCGAACACAAGTTTTGCATCTTTTACGTGCTGAAGATTAGCGAAATGCTCCGAAACACTCCCATACATCATTTTGGGTCCAATGGAGTAGAATGGATGCTTCACAACTTTGGTACCCCGAAATAGTGCATTCAGGCTCGAACACAAGTTTTGCATCTTTTACATGCCGAAGGTTAGCGAAATGCTCCAAACCACTCCCAAACATCATTTTGGTTCCAATGGAGTAGAATAGATGCTTCGCAACTTTGGTAACCAGAAATAGTGCATTCAAGCCCGAAACACAAGTTTTGCATCTTTTCACGTGCCGAAGGTTAGCAAAATGCTCCGAAGCACTCCCAAACATCATTTTGGGTCCAATGGAGTTGAATGGATGCTTCACAACTTTGGTACCCCGAAATAGTGCATTCAGGCTCGAACACAAGTTTTGCATCTATTACATGCCGAAGGTTAGCAAAATGCTCCGAAACACTCCGAAACATCATTTTTGTTCCCATGGAGTAGAATGGATGCTTCGCAACTTTGGTACCCTGAAATAGTGCATTCATGCTCGAAACACAAGTTTTGCACCTTTTTATGTGCCGAAGGTTCGCGAAATGCTCCTAAACACTCCCAAACATCATTTTGGGTCCAATGGAGTAGAACGGATGCTTCAGAACTTTGGTACCCCGAAATAGTGCATTCAGGCTCGAACACAAGTTTTGCATCTTTTGCGTGCCGAAGGTTAGCGAAATGCTCCGAAACACTCCCAAACATCATTTTGGTTCCAATGGAGTAGAATGGATGCTTCGCTACTGTGGTACCTCGAAATAGTGCATTCAGGCTCGAACACAAGTTTTGCATCTATTACATGCCGAAGGTTAGCGAAATGCTCCGAAACACTCCCAAACATCATTTTGGGTTCAATGGAGTAGAATGGATGCTTCACAACTTTGGTACCCCGAAATAGTGCATTCAAGCTCGAACACAAGTTTTGCATCTTTTACGTGCCGAAGGTTAGCGAAATGCTCCGAAACACTCCCAAACATCATTTTGGGTTCAATGGAGTAGAATGGATGCTTCACAACTTTGGTACCCCGAAATAGTGCATTCAGGCTCGAACACAAGTTTTGCATCTTTTACGTGCCGAAGGTTAGCGAAATGCTCCGAAACACTTCCAAACATCATTTTGGGTTCAATGGAGTAGAATGGATGCTTCACAACTTTGGTACCCCGAAATAGTGCATTCAAGCTCGAACACAAGTTTTGCATCTTTTACGTGCCGAAGGTTAGCGAAATGCTCCCAATCACTCCCAAACATCATTTTGGTTCCAATGGAGTAGAATCGGTGCTTCGCAACTTTGGTAACCCGAAATAGTGCATTTAGGCCCGAAACACAAGTCTTGCATCTTTTTTGTGCCAAAGGTTAGCGAAATGCTCTGAAACACTCCCAAACATCATTTTGGTTCCAATGGAGTAGAATAGATGCTTCACACCTTTGGTAACCCGAAATAGTGCATTCAAGCCCGAAACACAAGTTTTGCATCTTTTCACGTGTCGAAGGTTAGCAAAATGCTCCGTAGCACTCCCAAACATCATTTTGGGTCCAATGGAGTAGAATGGATGCTTCACAACTTTGGTACCCCGAAATAGTGCATTCAGGCTCGAACACAAGTTTTGCATCTATTACAGGCCGAAGGTTAGCGAAATGCTCCGAAATACTCTCAAACATCATTTTGGTTCCAATGGAGTAGAATGGATGCTTCGCAACTTTGGTACCCTGAAATAGTGCATTCAGGCTCGAACACAAGTTTTGCATCTTTTACGTGCTGAAGATTAGCGAAATGCTCCGAAACACTCCCATACATCATTTTGGGTCCAATGGAGTAGAATGGATGCTTCACAACTTTGGTACCCCGAAATAGTGCATTCAGGCTCGAACACAAGTTTTGCATCTTTTACATGCCGAAGGTTAGCGAAATGCTCCAAACCACTCCCAAACATCATTTTGGTTCCAATGGAGTAGAATAGATGCTTCGCAACTTTGGTAACCCGAAATAGTGCATTCAAGCCCGAAACACAAGTTTTGCATCTTTTCACGTGCCGAAGGTTAGCAAAATGCTCCGAAGCACTCCCAAACATCATTTTGGGTCCAATGGAGTTGAATGGATGCTTCACAACTTTGGTACCCCGAAATAGTGCATTCAGGCTCGAACACAAGTTTTGCATCTATTACATGCCGAAGGTTAGCAAAATGCTCCGAAACACTCCCAAACATCATTTTTGTTCCCATGGAGTAGAATGGATGCTTCGCAACTTTGGTACCCTGAAATAGTGCATTCATGCTCGAAACACAAGTTTTGCACCTTTTTATGTGCCGAAGGTTCGCGAAATGCTCCTAAACACTCCCAAACATCATTTTGGGTCCAATGGAGTAGAACGGATGCTTCACAACTTTGGTACCCCGAAATAGTGCATTCAGGCTCGAACACAAGTTTTGCATCTTTTACGTGCCGAAGGTTAGCGAAATGCTCCGAAACACTCCCAAACATCATTTTGGTTCCAATGGAGTAGAATGGATGCTTCGCTACTTTGGTACCTCGAAATAGTGCATTCAGGCTCGAACACAAGTTTTGCATCTATTACATGCCGAAGGTTAGCGAAATGCTCCGAAACACTCCCAAACATCATTTTGGGTTCAATGGAGTAGAATGGATGCTTCACAACTTTGGTACCCCGAAATAGTGCATTCAGGCTCGAACACAAGTTTTGCATCTTTTACGTGCCGAAGGTTAGCGAAATGCTCCGAAACACTTCCAAACATCATTTTGGGTTCAATGGAGTAGAATGGATGCTTCACAACTTTGGTACCTCGAAATAGTGCATTCAAGCTCGAACACAAGTTTTGCATCTTTTACGTGCCGAAGGTTAGCGAAATGCTCCCAATCACTCCCAAACATCATTTTGGTTCCAATGGAGTAGAATCGGTGCTTCGCAACTTTGGTAACCCGAAATAGTGCATTTAGGCCAGAAACACAAGTCTTGCATCTTTTTTGTGCCAAAGGTTAGCGAAATGCTCTGAAACACTCCCAAACATCATTTTGGTTCCAATGGAGTAGAATAGATGCTTCGCACCTTTGGTAACCCGAAATAGTGCATTCAAGCCCGAAACACAAGTTTTGCATCTTTTCACGTGTCGAAGGTTTGCAAAATGCTCCGTAGCACTCCCGAACATCATTTTGGGTCCAATGGAGTAGAATGGATGCTTCACAACTTTGGTACCCCGAAATAGTGCATTCAGGCTCGAACACAAGTTTTGCATCTATTACAGGCCGAAGGTTAGCGAAATGCTCCGAAACACTCTCAAACATCATTTTGGTTCCAATGGAGTAGAATGGATGCTTCGCAACTTTGGTACCCTGAAATAGTGCATTCAGGCTCGAACACAAGTTTTGCATCTTTTACGTGCTGAAGATTAGCGAAATGCTCCGAAACACTCCCATACATCATTTTGGGTCCAATGGAGTAGAATGGATGCTTCACAACTTTGGTACCCCGAAATAGTGCATTCAGGCTCGAACACAAGTTTTGCATCTTTTACGTGCCGAATGTTAGCAAAATGCTCCGAAACACTCCCAAACATCATTTTGGGTCCAATGGAGTAGAATGGATGCTTCGCAACTTTGGTACCCCAAAATAGTGCATTCAGGCTCGAACACAAGTTTTGCATCTTTTACGTGCCGAAGGTTAGCGAAATGCTCCGAAACACTCCCAAACATCATTTTGGGTTCAATGGAGTAGAATGGATGCTTCACAACTTTGGTACCCCGAAATAGTGCATTCAGACTCGAACACAAGTTTTGCATCTACTACGTGCCGAAGGTTAGCAAAATGCTATGAAATACTCCCAAACATCATTTTGGTTTCAATGGAGTAGAATGGATGCTTCGCAACTTTGGTACCCCAAAATAGTGCATGCATGCCCGAAACACAAGTTTTGCATCTTTTCACGTGCCGAAGGTTAGCAAAATGCTCCGAAGCACTCCCAAACAACATTTTGGGTCCAATGGAGTAGAATGGATGCTTCACAACATTGGTACTCCGAAATAGTGCATTCAGGCTCGAACACAAGTTTTGCATCTATTACATGCCGAAGGTTAGCAAAATGCTCGGAAACACTCCCAAACATCATTTTTGTTCCCATGGAGTAGAATGGATGCTTCGCAACTTTGGTACCCTGAAATAGTGCATTCATGCTCGAAACACAAGTTTTGCACCTTTTTATGTGCCGAAGGTTCGCGAAATGCTCCTAAACACTCCCAAACATCATTTTGGGTCCAATGGAGTAGAACGGATGCTTCACAACTTTGGTACCCCGAAATAGTGCATTCAGACTCGAACACAAGTTTTGCATCTTTTACGTGCCGAAGGTTAGCGAAATGCTCCGAAACACTCCCAAACATCATTTTGGTTCCAATGGAGTAGAATGGATGCTTCGCTACTTTGGTACCTCGAAATAGTGCATTCAGGCTCGAACACAAGTTTTGCATCTATTACATGCCGAAGGTTAGGGAAATGCTCCGAAACACTCCCAAACATCATTTTGGGTTCAATGGAGTAGAATGGATGCTTCACAACTTTGGTACCCCGAAATAGTGCATTCAGGCTCGAACACAAGTTTTGCATCTTTTACGTGCCGAAGGTTAGCGAAATGCTCCGAAACACTTCCAAACATCATTTTGGGTTCAATGGAGTAGAATGGATGCTTCACAACTTTGGTACCTCGAAATAGTGCATTCAAGCTCGAACACAAGTTTTGCATCTTTTACGTGCCGAAGGTTAGCGAAATGCTCCCAATCACTCCCAAACATCATTTTGGTTCCAATGGAGTAGAATCGGTGCTTCGCAACTTTGGTAACCCGAAATAGTGCATTTAGGCCCGAAACACAAGTCTTGCATCTTTTTTGTGCCAAAGGTTAGCGAAATGCTCTGAAACACTCCCAAACATCATTTTGGTTCCAATGGAGTAGAATAGATGCTTCGCACCTTTGGTAACCCGAAATAGTGCATTCAAGCCCGAAACACAAGTTTTGCATCTTTTCACGTGTCGAAGGTTTGCAAAATGCTCCGTAGCACTCCCGAACATCATTTTGGGTCCAATGGAGTAGAATGGATGCTTCACAACTTTGGTACCCCGAAATAGTGCATTCAAGCTCGAACACAAGTTTTGCATCTATTACAGGCCGAAGGTTAGCGAAATGCTCCGAAACACTCTCAAACATCATTTTGGTTCCAATGGAGTAGAATGGATGCTTCGCAACTTTGGTACCCTGAAATAGTGCATTCAGGCTCGAACACAAGTTTTGCATCTTTTACGTGCTGAAGATTAGCGAAATGCTCCGAAACACTCCCATACATCATTTTGGGTCCAATGGAGTAGAATGGATGCTTCACAACTTTGGTACCCCGAAATAGTGCATTCAGGCTCGAACACAAGTTTTGCATCTTTTACGTGCCGAATGTTAGCAAAATGCTCCGAAACACTCCCAAACATCATTTTGGGTCCAATGGAGTAGAATGGATGCTTCGCAACTCTGGTACCCCAAAATAGTGCATTCAGGCTCGAACACAAGTTTTGCATCTTTTACGTGCCGAAGGTTAGCGAAATGCTCCGAAACACTCCCAAATATCATTTTGGGTTCAATGGAGTAGAATGGATGCTTCACAACTTTGGTACCCCGAAATAGTGCATTCAGACTCGAACACAAGTTTTGCATCTACTACGTGCCGAAGGTTAGCAAAATGCTATGAAATACTCCCAAACATCATTTTGGTTTCAATGGAGTAGAATGGATGCTTCGCAACTTTGGTACCCCAAAATAGTGCATTCATGCCCGAAACACAAGTTTTGCATCTTTTCACGTGCCGAAGGTTAGCAAAATGCTCCGAAGCACTCCCAAACATCATTTTGGGTCCAATGGAGTAGAATGGATGCTTCACAACTTTGGTACTCCGAAATAGTGCATTCAGGCTCGAACACAAGTTTTGCATCTATTACATGCCGAAGGTTAGCAAAATGCTCGGAAACACTCCCAAACATCATTTTTGTTCCCATGGAGTAGAATGGATGCTTCGCAACTTTGGTACCCTGAAATAGTGCATTCATGCTCGAAACACAAGTTTTGCACCTTTTTATGTGCCGAAGGTTCGCGAAATGCTCCTAAACACTCCCAAACATCATTTTGGGTCCAATGGAGTAGAACGGATGCTTCACAACTTTGGTACCCCGAAATAGTGCATTCAGGCTCGAACACAAGTTTTGCATCTATTACGTGCCGAAGGTTAGCGAAATGCTCCGAAACACTCCCAAACATCATTTTGGGTTCAATGGAGTAGAATGGATGCTTCACAACTTTGGTACCCCGAAATAGTGCATTCAGGCTCGAACACAAGTTTTGCATCTTTTACGTGCCGAAGGTTAGCGAAATGCTCCGAAACACTCCCAAACAGCATTTTGGGTTCAATGGAGTAGAATGGATGCTTCACAACTTTGGTACCCCAAAATAGTGCATTCAAGCTCGAACACAAGTTTTGCATCTTTTACGTGCCGAAGATTAGCGAAATGCTCCCAATCACTCCCAAACATCATTTTGGTTCCAATGGAGTAGAATCGGTGCTTCGCAACTTTGGTAACCCGAAATAGTGCATTTAGGCCCGAAACACAAGTCTTGCTTCTTTTTTGTGCCAAAGGTTAGCGAAATGCTCTGAAACACTCCCAAACATCATTTTGGTTCCAATGGAGTAGAATAGATGCTTCACAACTTTGGTACCCCGAAATAGTGCATTCAGACTCGTACACAAGTTTTGCATCTTTTACGTGCCGAATGTTAGCAAAATGCTCCGAAACACTCCCAAACATCATTTTGGGTTCAATGGAGTAGAATGGATGCTTCACAACTTTGGTACCCCGAAATAGTGCATTCAGGCTCGAACACAAGTTTTGCATCTTTTACGTGCCGAAGGTTAGCGAAATGCTCCGAAACACTCCCAAACATCATTTTGGTTCCAATGGAGTAGAATGGATGCTTCGCTACTTTGGTACCTCGAAATAGTGCATTCAGGCTCGAACACAAGTTTTGCATCTATTACGTGCCGAAGGTTAGCGAAATGCTCCGAAACACTCCCAAACATCATTTTGGGTTCAATGGAGTAGAATGGATGCTTCACAACTTTGGTACCTCGAAATAGTGCATTCAGGCTCGAACACAAGTTTTGCATCTTTTACGTGCCGAAGGTTAGCGAAATGCTCCGAAACACTCCCAAACATCATTTTGGGTTCAATGGAGTAGAATGGATGCTTCACAACATTGGTACCCCAAAATAGTGCATTCAAGCTCGAACACAAGTTTTGCATCTTTTACGTGCCGAAGGTTAGCGAAATGCTCCGAAACACTCCCAAACATCATTTTGGTTCCAATGGAGTAGAATGGATGCTTCGCTACTTTGGTACCTCGAAATAGTGCATTCAGGCTCGAACACAAGTTTTGCATCTATTACGTGCCGAAGGTTAGCGAAATGCTCCGAAACACTCCCAAACATCATTTTGGGTTCAATGGAGTAGAATGGATGCTTCGCAACTTTGGTACCCTGAAATACTGCATTTAGGCTCGAACACAAGTTTTGCATCTTTTACGTGCCGAAGATTAGCAAAATGCTCCGAAACACTCCCATACATCATTTTGGGTCCAATGGAGTAGAATGGATGCTTCACAACTTGGGTACCCCGAAATAGCGCATTCAGGCTCGAACACAAGTTTTGCATCTTTTACATGCCGAATGTTAGTGAAATGCTCCGAAACACTCCCAAACATCATTTTGGGTCCAATGGAGTAGAATGGATGCTTCGCAACTTTGGTACCCCGAAATAGTGCATTCAGGCTCGAACACAAGTTTTGCATCTACTACGTGCCGAAGGTTAGCAAAATGCTATGAAATACTCCCAAATATCATTTTGGTTTCAATGGAGTAGAATGGATGCTTCGCAACTTTGGTACCCCAAAATAGTGCATTCATGCCCGAAACACAAGTTTTGCATCTTTTTACGTGCCGAAGGTTAGCAAAATGCTCCAAAACACTCCCAAACATCATTTTGGGTCCAATGGAGTAGAATGGATGGTTCACAATTTTGCTACCACAAAATAGTGCATTTTAGCTCGAACACAAGTTTTGCATCTTTTACGAATGCTCCGAAACACTCCCAAACATCATTTTGGTTCCAATGGAGTAGAATGGATGATTCGCAACTTTAGTACCCCGAAATAGTGCATTCATGCCCGAAACACAAGTTCTGCATCTTTTTACGTGCCGAAGGTTAGCGAAATGCTCTGAAACACTCCCAAACATCATTTTGGTTCCAATGGAGTAGAATGGATGCTTCGCAACTATGGTATCCTGAAATAGTGCATTCAGGCCCGGAACACAAGTCTTGCATCTTTTTTGAGCCAAAGGTTAGCGAAATGCTCCGAAACACTCCCAAACATCATTTTGGTTCCAATGGAGTAGATTGGATGCTTCACAACTTTGGTACCCCGAAATGGTGCATTCATGCACGAAACACAAGTTTTGCATCTTTTTACGTGGCGAAGGTTAGTGAAATGCTCCAAAATACTCCCAAACATCATTTTGGGTCCAATGGAGTAGAATGGATGCTTCACAACTTTGGTACCCCGAAATAGTGCATTCAGGCTCGAACACAAGTTGTGCATCTATTACATGCCGAAGGTTAGCAAAATGCTCCGAAACACTCCCAAACATCATTTTGGTTCCAATGGAGTAGAATGGATGCTTCGTAACTTCGGTACGCCGAAATAGTGCATTCATGCTCGAAACACAAGTTTTGCATCTTTTACGTGCCGAAGGTTATCGAAATGCTCCGAAACACTCCCAAACATCATTTTGGGTCCAATTGAGTAGAATGGATGCTTCACAACTTTGGTACCCCGAAATAGTGCATTCAGGCTCGAACACAAGTTTTGCATCTTTTACGTGCCGAAGGTTAGCGAAATGCTCCAAAACACTCCCAAACATCATTTTGGTTCCAATGGGGTAGAATAGATGCTTCGCAACTTTGGTAACCCGAAATAGTGCATTCATGCTCAAAACACAAGTTTTGCATCTTTTCACGTGCCGAAGGTTAGCAAAATGCTCCGAAGCACTCCCAAACATCATTTTGGGTCCAATGGAGTAGAATGGATGCTTCACAACTTTGGTACCCCGAAATAGTGCATTCAGGCTCGAACACAAGTTGTACATCTATTACATGCCGAAGGTTAGCAAAATGCTCCGAAACACTCCCAAACATCATTTTTGTTCCCATGGAGTAGAATGGATGCTTCGCAACTTTGGTACCCCGAAATAGTGCATTCATGCTCGAAACACAAGTTTTGCATCTTTTTATGTGCCGAAGGTTCGCGAAATGCTCCTAAACACTCCCAAACATCATTTGGGGTCCAATGGAGTAGAACGGATGCTTCACAACTTTGGTACCCCGACATAGTGCATTCAGGCTCGAACACAAGTTTTGCATCTTTTACGTGCCGAAGGTTAGGGAAATGCTCCGAAACACTCCCAAACATCATTTTGGTTCCAATGGAGTAGAATGGATGCTTCGCAACTTTGGTACCCCGAAATAGTGCATTCAGGCTCGAACACAAGTTTTGCATCTTTTACGTGCCGAAGGTTAGCGAAATGCTCCGAAACACTCCCAAACATCATTTTGGGTTCAATGGAGTAGAATGGATGCTTCACAACTTTGGTACCCCGAAATAGTGCATTCAGGCTCGAACACAAGTTTTGCATCTATTACATGCCGAAGGTTTTGCATCTATTACATGCCGAAGGTTAGCGAAATGCTCCGAAACACTCCCAAACAGCATTTTGGGTTCAATGGAGTAGAATGGATGCTTCACAACTTTGGTACCCCAAAATAGTGCATTCAAGCTCGAACACAAGTTTTGCATCTTTTACGTGCCGAAGATTAGCGAAATGCTCCCAATCACTCCCAAACATCATTTTGGTTCCAATGGAGTAGAATCGGTGCTTCGCAACTTTGGTAACCCGAAATAGTGCATTTAGGCCCGAAACACAAGTCTTGCTTCTTTTTTGTGCCAAAGGTTAGCGAAATGCTCTGAAACACTCCCAAACATCATTTTGGTTCCAATGGAGTAGAATAGATGCTTCACAACTTTGGTACCCCGAAATAGTGCATTCAGACTCGTACACAAGTTTTGCATCTTTTACGTGCCGAATGTTAGCAAAATGCTCCGAAACACTCCCAAACATCATTTTGGGTTCAATGGAGTAGAATGGATGCTTCACAACTTTGGTACCCCGAAATAGTGCATTCAGGCTCGAACACAAGTTTTGCATCTTTTACGTGCCGAAGGTTAGCGAAATGCTCCGAAACACTCCCAAACATCATTTTGGTTCCAATGGAGTAGAATGGATGCTTCGCTACTTTGGTACCTCGAAATAGTGCATTCAGGCTCGAACACAAGTTTTGCATCTATTACGTGCCGAAGGTTAGCGAAATGCTCCGAAACACTCCCAAACATCATTTTGGGTTCAATGGAGTAGAATGGATGCTTCACAACTTTGGTACCCCGAAATAGTGCATTCAGGCTCGAACACAAATTTTGCATCTTTTACGTGCCGAAGGTTAGCGAAATGCTCTGAAACACTCCCAAACATCATTTTGGGTTCAATGGAGTAGAATGGATGCTTCACAACATTGGTACCCCAAAATAGTGCATTCAAGCTCGAACACAAGTTTTGCATCTTTTACGTGCCGAAGGTTAGCGAAATGCTCCGAAACTCTCCCAAACATCATTTTGGTTCCAATGGAGTAGAATGGATGCTTCGCTACTTTGGTACCTCGAAATAGTGCATTCAGGCTCGAACACAAGTTTTGCATCTATTACGTGCCGAAGGTTAGCGAAATGCTCCGAAACACTCCCAAACATCATTTTGGGTTCAATGGAGTAGAATGGATGCTTCGCAACTTTGGTACCCTGAAATAGTGCATTTAGGCTCGAACACAAGTTTTGCATCTTTTACGTGCCGAAGATTAGCAAAATGCTCCGAAACACTCCCATACATCATTTTGGGTCCAATGGAGTAGAATGGATGCTTCACAACTTGGGTACCCCGAAATAGCGCATTCAGGCTCGAACACAAGTTTTGCATCTTTTACATGCCGAATGTTAGCGAAATGCTCCGAAACACTCCCAAACATCATTTTGGGTCCAATGGAGTAGAATGGATGCTTCGCAACTTTGGTACCCCGAAATAGTGCATTCAGGCTCGAACACAAGTTTTGCATCTTTTACGTGCCGAAGGTTAGCGAAATGCTCCGAAACACTCCCAAACATCATTTTGGGTTCAATGGAGTAGAATGGATGCTTCACAACTTTGGTACCCCGAAATAGTGCATTCAGGCTCGAACACAAGTTTTGCATCTACTACGTGCCGAAGGTTAGCAAAATGCTATGAAATACTCCCAAATATCATTTTGGTTTCATTGGAGTAGAATGGATGCTTCGCAACTTTGGTACCCCAAAATAGTGCATTCATGCCCGAAACACAAGTTTTGCATCTTTTTACGTGCCGAAGGTTAGCAAAATGCTCCAAAACACTCCCAAACATCATTTTGGGTCCAATGGAGTAGAATGGATGGTTCACAATTTTGCTACCACAAAATAGTGCATTTTAGCTCGAACACAAGTTTTGCATCTTTTACGAATGCTCCGAAACACTCCCAAACATCATTTTGGTTCCAATGGAGTAGAATGGATGATTCGCAACTTTAGTACCCCGAAATAGTGCATTCATGCCCGAAACACAAGTTCTACATCTTTTTACGTGCCGAAGGTTAGCGAAATGCTCTGAAACACTCCCAAACATCATTTTGGTTCCAATGGAGTAGAATGGATGCTTCGCAACTTTGGTATCCTGAAATAGTGCATTCAGGCCCGGAACACAAGTCTTGCATCTTTTTTGAGCCAAAGGTTAGCGAAATGCTCCGAAACACTCCCAAACATCATTTTGGGTCCAATGGAGTAGATTGGATGCTTCACAACTTTGGTACCCCGAAATGGTGCATTCATGCACGAAACACAAGTTTTGCATCTTTTTACGTGGCGAAGGTTAGTGAAATGCTCCAAAATACTCCCAAACATCATTTTGGGTCCAATGGAGTAGAATGGATGCTTCACAACTTTGGTACCCCGAAATAGTGCATTCAGGCTCGAACACAAGTTGTGCATCTATTACATGCCGAAGGTTAGCAAAATGCTCCGAAACACTCCCAAACATCATTTTGGTTCCAATGGAGTAGAATGGATGCTTCGTAACCTCGGTACGCCGAAATAGTGCATTCATGCTCGAAACACAAGTTTTGCATCTTTTACGTGCCGAAGGTTATCGAAATGCTCCGAAACACTCCCAAACATCATTTTGGGTCCAATGGAGTAGAATGGATGCTTCACAACTTTGGTACCCCGAAATAGTGCATTCAGGCTCGAACACAAGTTTTGCATCTTTTACGTGCCGAAGGTTAGCGAAATGCTCCAAAACACTCCCAAACATCATTTTGGTTCCAATGGAGTAGAATAGATGCTTCGCAACTTTGGTAACCCGAAATAGTGCATTCAAGCTCAAAACACAAGTTTCGCATCTTTTCACGTGCCGAAGGTTAGCAAAATGCTCCGAAGCACTCCCAAACATCATTTTGGGTCCAATGGAGTAGAATGGATGCTTCACATCTTTGGTACCCCGAAATAGTGCATTCAGGCTCGAACACAAGTTGTGCATCTATTACATGCCGAAGGTTAGCAAAATGCTCCGAAACACTCCCAAACATCATTTTTGTTCCCATGGAGTAGAATGGATGCTTCGCAACTTTGGTACCCTGAAATAGTGCATTCATGCTCGAAACACAAGTTTTGCATCTTTTTATGTGCCGAAGGTTCGCGAAATGCTCCTAAACACTCCCAAACATCATTTGGGGTCCAATGGAGTAGAACGGATGCTTCACAACTTTGGTACCCCGAAATAGTGCATTCAGGCTCGAACACAAGTTTTGCATCTTTTACGTGCCGAAGGTTAGCGAAATGCTCCGAAACACTCCCAAACATCATTTTGGTTCCAATGGAGTAGAATGGATGCTTCGCAACTTTGGTACCCCGAAATAGTGCATTCAGGCTCGAACACAAGTTTTGCATCTTTTACGTGCCGAAGGTTAGCGAAATGCTCCGAAACACTCCCAAACATCATTTTGGGTTCAATGGAGTAGAATGGATGCTTCACAACTTTGGTACCCCGAAATAGTGCATTCAGGCTCGAACACAAGTTTTGCATCTACTACGTGCCGAAGGTTAGCAAAATGCTATGAAATACTCCCAAACATCATTTTGGTGTCAATGGAGTAGAATGGATGCTTCGCAACTTTGGTACCCCAAAATAGTGTATTCATGCCCGAAACACAAGTTTTGCATCTTTTTACGTGCCGAAGGTTAGCAAAATGCTCCAAAACACTCCCAAACATCATTTTGGGTCCAATGGAGTAGAATGGATGCTTCACAACTTTGCTACCACAAAATAGTGCATTTTAGCTCGAACACAAGTTTTGCATCTTTTACAAATGCTCCGAAACACTCCCAAACATCATTTTGGTTACAATAGAGTAGAATGGATGCTTTGCAACTTTGGTAACCCGAAATAGTGCATTCAGGCCCGAAACACAAGTTTTGCATCTTTTTACGTGCCGAAGGTTAGCGAAATGCTCCGAAACACTCCCAAACATCAGTTTGGGTCTATTGGAGTAGAATGGATGCTTCACAGCTTTGGTACCCAGAAATAGTGCATTCAGGCTCGAACACAAGTTTTGCATCTATTATATGCCGAAGGTTAGCGAAATGCTCCGAAACACTCCCAAACATCATTTTGGTTCCAATGGAGTAGAATGGATGCTTCACAACTTTAGTACCCCGAAATAGTGCATTCATGCCCAAAACACAAGTGATGAGGACATCACCACCAGCGATACATCCACGCCTACACAAAATCGAGTTATTGCTGGTCCTATTACTCGTGCCCGTGCTCGTCAACTTAATCAACAAGTGAGTTCACTCCTGAGTTCATGTTCATCATATTTAGATTGTGGAGACACGTGCACTCTTCTTTTGATTAGGAATCATGGTCAAGACCGAAAGGGAGAAGGACTCGCGCAGGCTGGATTCGGACTGCAGAAAAACACCAACTTGTGACGGACGCCACAGTCGCATACGGAGTTGGATTGGGGCGTTCAAGTACTCCCTGGAACGAGGGTGAAGTAAACTTTCATATGGATCCGGACTCATGTCCATATCTGCTCTGTGGCGGTCGCAATTGTCAAATCAATGACCGGATGTCAATCTGTCCCAGGTGCTGCGCCACCTTATTCGACCCAATGGGCCGTGTATCAAGTGGAGCCCCATAGGAGCGCGTCCTAGGGTTGTAGGACGACCCCCATCACGTCCAGGTCGTCCTCCACCCTCTCATATAGCTCCATAGCCGCCACAAACTGATTGGGTTTTGTTTAGATCAAGTTTAGCCATTGCTACTTGCTGAAGCGCGCGTGCTGAATCAGCCGCCCGACTTCCTGTCATCGGAACCCCACCGTATTCGTGATTGAGTTTGAGATTTAATACTTCATTCCCATCTAGTAAATTCAGTACTTGTTCTATACTTGTTCTTGCTAGTTCTTCGATTGCTTGCAGGAACGGGTGCCCTAGTGGCCGGGTGACGTGCTCCACAAGATCGCGGCAGCCATAGGAGGTGGTGTATCGGTTGCTAAGGCGCATCCTTGGAAAGGTTGTAGTCGGGCCGTGAACGTCATCTCCTACAATTGAATTATCCCCCACGCATCTCATCGAAAGATCGGGCACAAACCCTAGCGGGTTCACATCAGTTGATATCAGAGCAAGGTTGTTCGGTGAGAGACTTCCACATCAATCGCTAATTTTTTTTCCTATAGTCCAGAAAGCCAAAAAAAAATTATAGATTAGGTTACCCACTGTCCCATAAACCCTTTGAGCCTTTACTAGTACTACTTAGTTAGGGCTTGTTGAGTTTTTGCTTGCATCGGTTGTGTCGAGTTGCCGGTCTTAGTGTCTAATCCTTTAGAGTTTTGAGTTCTATCACGTTTTAGTCACCACGGATCCATCTTAAGTCCGATTCAAGTGTTTAAATACAATCTGGAAAGGTTATCTTTTTATCTTTCTAACAGATTTGGCCTTGTTAGAAAATTCCCTTTGAGCACTCCGTAATTGTCCTGGAGATCTGCGATCTGCAATCTGTGCAATACGCATTCTATATTGATTTGTCCTGATATTCAGCAAGAAAAAGTCAAAGAAAGAAAAAAAAATAGAAGTGAAAGCAAAAAAAAAACAGAAGAGGAAAAAAAAAGAGTGAAAGAAAGATAGAAAAAAAAGACAAGAGAAGAAGAAGAAGAAAAAAAAAGAGGGGGCTGAATTTGGTGTTTTCTTTTGTGCTGTGCTAGTTGCTCTTTGTCGGTGACTACCTTTGTGCCTAGGCTCACGTCTCTAGCATGGTTTAGCCTAGGACCAGCACAGTACCGCCGTTGAACAATTATTCAGCTTGTTTTTTTAACTATTGTGGTGCTAGTCATTCCTTGTTTCAGCCCACCTATAGCTCCACATATTAGACTACAGCTTGACAGGTTTAGTTGCCGCGGCACCGATACACTTCTTCCTGTTTGCAGACTTGTTGGTGGCCGTCCCCTCCTGTCGAGCACGGTAAGAATTGGTAAGAGCTTGTATAACAGGTTGAGAGTGAGTGCCTTATAGTAGCTACATCCTAATAGTTGTAGGGCTTTTATTTCTTCACTTGTTTTCTTGTTGTTTCTGTTTGTCAAGCCATGACAGGACCAGGAGATGGTAGTGATGGATCCAACAACTCCTTTCCACAGTCTCCTCGCACCAAGAGAATCATACAATACTTTGAAAAGAAGGTGAAGGACCACAATGAAGGAATTGATAATGACTTGCTCACGACGAATGAGAAGATCGGGCAATTGGAGACCACACAGATTGAGACCAACAACAAGCTTGCAGCGGTGGAGGCGACAGTTGCTCGTATGGACAGGAGTCTTTCTTCTTTTGTGCGCAGGTTTGATGAGATGTATGCTAAAATCAATGGTGGGTATGATGAGAATAGCAAGAAGACTGATAGCAAGAAGACTGATGGCAAGAAAGATGACAAGAAGGATGAGTCCTTCGAGGACAATTGGGAAGACTATGTTGCTGATACAGAACAAGAAGACCGGGATCGACGACGGCTACGTACTAATCGTAGAGGTATGGGTGGATTCCGCCGAGGACGTGAGGTACATGTTAATAATGATGCTTTTAGTAAGATTAAATTTAAGATACCTCCTTTTGCCGGTAAATATGATCCTGATGCTTACATTACTTCGGAGATTGCTGTTGATCAAAAATTTGAATGTCATGAATTTCCTGAGAAAACACGTGTTAGGGCTGTTACTAGTGAGTTTACTGATTTTGCTTCTGTTTGGTGGATAGAACATAGCAAGAAAAATCCTAATAATATACCACGAACTTGGGATGCTTTGAAATGGGTCATGCAGGCTAGATTTGTTCCTTCTTACTATGCACGTGATCTGTTACATAAGTTACAACAATTGAGACAGGGTACTAAAAGTGTAGAAGAATACTATCAGGAATTACAAATGGGCATGTTGCGTTGTAACATAGAGGAGGGAAATGAACCTGCTATTGCTAGATTTGTGGGCGGTTTGAATAGAGAAATTCGGGACATTGTTGAATACAGAGAGTATACTAATGTAACAGATTGTTTTCATATTGCTTGTAAAGCTGAAAGGGAAGTGCAGGGACGACATGCCAGTGCAAGGTCTAACATTTCTGCAGGGAAATCAACACCATGGCAGCGAATGACTACTTCTTTTAGTGGGTGTGCACCTCCCCCATCGTCCTCATCGAGTCGATTAGCACCACCACCACCTCCCTCCAGTGACAAGACATGTGGTACTCCCACAAATTCAGCAACCAAATCTGCTCCAAAACCAGCTGCTAGTGCTTCTTCAGTTGCCTCCACAGGTAGAGCAAGAGATATTCAGTGCCATCGATGCAAGGGATTAGGGCATGTGCAGCGTGATTGTCCCAACAAGCGGGTTATGGTGGTAACAAATAATGGTGGGTATTCCTTTGCTAGTGATTTTGATGAAGATACACTTGCTTTGCTTGCGACTGACGATGCAGGTAGAGAGGAGCCATTAGACGAACAGATTGGTACAGAGGATGCTGAGCATTATGAGAGCCTCATTGTGCAGCGTGTGCTTAGTGCACAAATACAGAAGGCGGAGCAAAATCAGCGGCATACATTGTTCCAAACGAAGTGTGTGATTAAAGAGCGTTCTTGCCGCTTGATTATTGATGGAGGTAGCTGCAACAATTTGGCTAGCAGCGACATGGTGGAGAAGCTTGCACTTACAACCAAACCACACCCACATCCATCTTACATTCGTTGGCTGAACAATAGTGGTAAGGTAAAGGTAACAAGGCTGGTACGAATTAATTTTTCTATTGGTTCATATCATGATGTTGTGGAGTGTGATGTTGTGCCTATGGAAGCTTGTCACATTCTATTAGGTAGACCTTGGCAATTTGATACTGATTGTTTGCATCATGGTAGATCAAATCAGTATTCTCTCATGTACCATGATAAGAAAATTGCTTTGCTTCCTATGTCTCCTGAGGCTATTGTGCGTGATGACATTGCTAAAGCTGCAAAAGCTAAAACTGAGAACAATAAAATTAGCAAATCTGTTGGTAATAATGAAGATGGGATAAAATTGAAAGGACATTGCTTGCTTGCTACTAAATCTGATATTAATGAATTAATTGCTTCCACTTCTGTTGCCTACGCTTTCGTATGCAAGGATGCTTTGTTTTCAGTTCAAGATATGCAGCATTCCTTGCCTCCTGCTATTGCTAACATTTTGCAGGTGTATTCTGATGTCTTTCCAAGTGAGATACCAGCAGGGCTGCCACCTATACGAGAAATTAAGCACCAAATTGATCTTATTCCAGGTGCTTCTTTGCCCAACCGTGCACCATACAGGACAAATCCGGAGGAAACAAAAGAAATTCAGCGACAAGTGCAAGAACTACTTGACAAAGGTTATGTGCGTGAGTCTCTTAGTCCTTGTGCTGTTTCGGTTATTTTGGTACCTAAGAAAGATGGAACATGGCGTATGTGTGTTGATTGTAGAGCTATTAATAATATCACTATCCGATATCGACATCCTGTTCCACGTCTAGATGACATGCTTGATGAATTGAGTGGTGCTACTATTTTCTCTAAGGTTGATTTACGTAGTGGGTACCATCAGATTCGTATGAAATTGGGAGATGAATGGAAAACTGCTTTCAAAACTAAGTTCGGTTTATATGAGTGGTTAGTCATGCCTTTTGGGTTAACTAATGCACCTAGCACTTTTATGAGATTAATGAACGAAGTTTTGCGTGCTTTCATTGGAAAATTTGTTGTAGTCTACTTTGATGATATATTGATATACAGCAAATCTATGGATGAACATATTGATCATTTACGTGCTATTTTTAATGCCTTACGGGATGCACGTTTATTTGGTAACCTTGAGAAGTGCACCTTTTGCACCGATCGAGTGTCTTTTCTTGGCTATGTTGTGACTCCACAGGGAATTGAGGTTGATCAAGCCAAGGTTGAAGCTATACAGGGTTGGCCTGTACCGAAGACTATCACACAGGTGCGGAGTTTTCTAGGACTTGCTGGATTTTATCGCCGTTTTGTGAAGGACTTTAGCACCATTGCTGCACCGTTGAATGAGCTTACAAAGAAGGGAGTGCCTTTTAGTTGGGGTAATAAACAAGAGAACGCCTTTGTCATGTTGAAAGATAAGTTGACACATACACCTCTTCTCCAACTCCCTGATTTTAATAAAACTTTTGAGCTTGAATGTGATGCTAGTGGAATTGGTTTGGGTGGTGTTTTATTACAAGAAGGTAAACCGGTTGCATATTTTAGTGAAAAATTGAGCGGGCCTATTCTGAATTATTCCACTTATGATAAAGAATTGTATGCTCTTGTTCGAACATTGGAAACATGGCAGCATTATTTGTGGCCTAAAGAATTTGTTATACATTCTGATCATGAATCTTTGAAACATATTCGTAGTCAAGGCAAACTGAACCGTAGACATGCTAAGTGGGTTGAATTTATTGAATCTTTTCCTTATGTTATTAAACACAAGAGAGGGAAAGAAAATATCATTGCTGATGCTTTGTCTAGGAGATATACTTTGCTGAACCAACTTGATTACAAGATCTTTGGATTAGAAACAATTAAAGCCCAATATGTTAACGATGCTGATTTTAAAGATGTGTTGCTGCATTGCAAGGATGGGAAAGGATGGAACAAATTCATCGTGAGTGATGGGTTTGTGTTTAGAGCTAACAAGCTATGCATTCCAGCTAGCTCCGTTCGCTTATTGTTGCTGCAGGAAGCGCATGGAGGTGGCTTGATGGGGCATTTTGGAGATAAAAAGACGGAGGACATACTTGCTGGTCACTTCTTTTGGCCAAGGATGAGAAGAGATGTGGAGAGATTTGTTGCTCGTTGCACTACATGTCAGAAGGCTAAGTCAAGATTGAATGCACACGATTTGAAGCCAAATTTGGGAGAAGACGATGAGCTTGAGTCGAGGACGACTCAAATGCAAGAAGGGGAGGATGATGAGGACATCACCACCAGCGATACATCCACGCCTACACAAAATCGAGTTATTGCTGGTCCTATTACTCGTGCCCGTGCTCGTCAACTTAATCAACAAGTGAGTTCACTCCTAAGTTCATGTTCATCATATTTAGATTGTGGAGACACGTGCACTCTTCTTTTGATTAGGAATCATGGTCAAGACCGAAAGGGAGAAGGACTCGCGCAGGCTGGATTCGGACTGCAGAAAAACACTAACTTGTGATGGACGCCACGGTCGCATACGGAGTCGGATTGGGGCGTTCAAGTACTCCCTAGAACGAGGGTGAAGTAAACTTTCATATGGATCCGGACTCGTGTCCATATCTGCTCTGTGCCGGTCGCAATTGTCAAATCAATGACCGGATGTCAATCTGTCCCAGGTGCTGCGCCACCTTATTCGGCCCAATGGGCCGTGTATCAAGTGGAGCCCCATAGGGGCGCGTCCTAGGGTTGTAGGACGACCCCCACCACGTCCAGGTCATCCTCCACCCTCTCATATAGCTCCATAGCCGCCACAAACTGATTGGGTTTTGTTTAGATCAAGTTTAGCCATTGCTACTTGCTGAAGCGCGCGTGCTGAATCAGCCGTCCGACTTCCTATCATCGGAACCCCACCGTATTCGTGATTGAGTTTGAGATTTAATACTTCATTCCCATCTAGTAAATTCAGTACTTGTTCTATACTTGTTCTTGCTAGTTCTTCGATTGCTTGCAGGAACGGGTGCCCTAGTGGCCGGGTGACGCGCTCCACAAGATCGCGGCAGCCATAGGAGGTGGTGTATCGGTTGCTAAGGCGCATCCTTGGAAAGGTTGTAGTCGGGCCGTGAACGTCATCTCCTCCAATCGAATTATCCCCCACGCATCTCATCGAAAGGTCAGGCACAAACCCTAGCGGGTTCACATCAACAAGTTCTGCATCTTTTTACGTGCCGAAGGTTAGCGAAATGCTCTGAAACACTCCCAAACATCATTTTGGGTCCAATGGATTAGAATGGATGCTTCACAACTTTGGTACCCCGAAATAGTTCATTCAGGCTCGAACACAAGTTTTGCATCTTTTACGTGCCGAAGGTTAGCGAAATGCTCCGAAACACTCCCATACATCATTTTGGTTCCAATGGAGTAGAATGGATGCTTCGCAACTTTGGTTCCCCGAAATAGTGCATTCATGCCCCAAACACAAGTTTTGCATCTTTTTATGTGCCGAAGGTTAGCGATATGCTCCAAAACACTCATAAACATCATTTTGGGTCCAGTGGAGTAGAATGGATGCTTCACAACTTTGGTACCCTGAAATAGTGCATTCGGGCTCGAACACAAGTTTTGCATCTTTTACGTGCTGAAGGTTAGCGAAATGCTCCAAACACTCCCAAACATCATTTTGGTTCCCATGGAATAGAATGGATGCTTCGCAACTTTGTAACCCGAAATTGTGCATTCAGGCCTGAAACACAAGTTTTGCATCTTTTTACGCGCCGAAGGTTAGCGAAATGCTCCAAAATACTGCCAAACATCATTTTGGGTCCAATGGAGTAGAATGGATGCTTCACAACTTTGGTACCCCAAAATAGTGCACTCAGGCTCGAACACAAGTTTTGCATCTTTTATGTGCCGAAGGTTAGCGAAATGCTCTAAAACACTCCCAAACATCATTTTTGTTCCAATGGAGTAGAATAGATGCTTCACAACTTTGGTACCCCGAAATAGTGCATTCATGCCCGAAACACAAGTTTTGCATCTTTTTATGTGCCGAAGGTTAGCGAAATTCTCCAAAACACTCCTAAACATCATTTTGGGTCCAATGGAGTAGAATGGACGCTTCACAACTTTGGTACCCCGAAATTGTGCATTCAGGGTCGAACACAAGTTTTGCATCTTTCACGTGCTGAAGGTTAGCGAAATGCTCCAAACACTCCCAAATATCATTTTGGTTCCAATGGAGTAGAATGGATGCTTCGCAACTTTGGTAACCCGAAATAGTGCATTCAGGCCCGAAACACAAGTTTTGCATCTTTTTACGTGCCAAAGGTTAGCGAAATACTCCGAAACACTCCCAAACATCATTTTGGTTCCAATGGAGTAGAATGGATGCTTCGCAACTTTGGTATCCTGAAATAGTGCATTCAGGCCCGAAACACAAGTCTTGCATCTTTTTTGAGCCAAAGGTTAGCGAAATGCTCCGAAACACCCCCAAACATCATTTTGGTTCCAATGGAGTAGAATGGATGCTTCGCAACTTTGGTACCCCGAAATGGTGCATTCATGCCCGAAACACAAGTTTTGCATCTTTTTACGTGGCGAAGGTTAGCGAAATGCGCCAAAATACTCCCAAACATCATTTCGGGTCCAATGGAGTAGAATGGAAGCTTCACAACTTTGGTACCCCGAAAAAGTGCATTCAGGCTCGAACACAAGTTTTGCATCTTTTACGTACTGAAGGTTAGCGAAATGCTTCAAAACACTCCCAAACATCATTTTGGTTCCAATTGAGTAGAATAGATGCTTCGCAACTTTGGTAACCCGAAATAGTGCATTCAAGCCCGAAACACAAGTTTTGCATCTTTTCACGTGCCGAAGGTTAGCAAAATGCTCCGAAGCACTCCCAAACATCAATTTGGGTCGAATGGAGTAGAATGGATGCTTCACAACTTTGGTACCCCGAAATAGTGCATTTAGGCTCGAACACAAGTTTTGCATCTTTTACGTGCCGTAGGTTAGCGAAATGCTCCGAAACACACCCAAACATCATTTTGGTTCCAATGGAGTAGAATGGATGCTTCGTAACTTCGGTACGCCGAAATAGTGCATTCATGCTCGAAACACAAGTTTTGCATCTTTTACGTGCCGAAGGTTAGCGAAATGCTCCGAAACACTCCCAAACATCATTTTGGGTCCAATGGAGTAGAATGGATGCTTCACAACTTTGGTACCCCGAAATAGTGCATTCAGGCTCGAACACAAGTTTTGCATCTTTTACGGTGCCGAAGGTTAGCGAAATGCTCCGAAACACTCCCAAACATCATTTTGATTCCAATGCAGTAAAATGGATGCTTCGCAACTTTGGTACCCCGAAATAGTGCATTCAGGCTCGAACACAAGTTTTGCATCTTTTACGTGCCGAAGGTTAGCGAAATGCTCGAAAACACTGCCAAACATCATTTTGGTTCCAATGGAGTAGAATAGATGCTTCGCAACTTTGGTAACCCGAAATAGTGCATTCAAGCCCGAAACACAAGTTTTGCATCTATTACATGCCGAAGGTTAGCAAAATGCTCCGAAGCACTCCCAAACATCAATTTGGGTCCAATGGAGTAGAATAGATGGTTCACAACTTTGGTACCCCAAAATAGTGCATTCAGGCTCGAACACAAGTTTTGCATCTATTACATGCCGAAGGTTAGCGAAATGCTCCGAAACACTCCCAAACATCATTTTGGTTCCAATGGAGTAGAATGGATGCTTCCCCGAAATAGTGCATTCATGCTCGAAACACAAGTTTTGCATCTTTTTATGTGCCGAAGGTTCGCGAAATGCTCCTAAACACTCCCAAACATCATTTTGGGTCCAATGGAGTAGAATGGATGCTTCACAACTTTGGTACCCAGAAATAGTGCATTCGGGCTCGAACACAAGTTTTGCATCTATTATATGCCGAAGGTTAGCGAAATGCTCTGAAACACTCCCAAACATCATTTTGGTTCCAAGGGAGTAGAATGGATGCTTCGCAACTTTGGTACCCCGAAGTAGTGCATTCATGCCCGAAACACAAGTTTTGTATCTTTTTATGTGCCGAAGGTTAGCGAAATGCTCTGAAACACTCCCAAACATCATTTTGGGTCCAATGGATTAGAATGCCACAACTTTGGTACCCCGAAATAGTGCATTCAGGCTCGAACACAAGTTTTGCATCTTTTACGTGCTGAAGGTTAGCGAAATGCTCCGAAACACTCCCATACATCATTTTGGTTCCAACGGAGTAGAATGGATGCTTCACAACTTTGGTACCCCGAAATAGTGCATTCATGCCCGAAACACAAGTTTTGCATCTTTTTATGTGCCGAAGGTTAGCGAAATTCTCCAAAACACTCCTAAACATCATTTTGGTTCCAATGGAGTAGAATGGATGCTTCACAACTTTGGTACCCCGAAATTGTGCATTCAGGCTCGAACACAAGTTTTGCATCTTTTTCGTGCTGAAGGTTAGCGAAATGCTCCAAACACTCCCAAATATCATTTTGGTTCCAATGGAGTAGAATGGATACTTCGCAACTTTGGTAACCCGAAATAGTGCATTCAGGCCCGAAACACAAGTTTTGCATCTTTTTACGTGCCAAAGGTTAGCGAAATACTCCGAAACACTCCCAAACATCATTTTGGTTCCAATGCAGTAGAATGGATGCTTCGCAACTTTGGTATCCCGAAATAGTGCATTCAGGCCCGAAACACAAGTCTTGCATCTTTTTTGAGCCAAAGGTTAGCGAAATGCTCCGAAACACCCCCAAATATCATTTTGGTTCCAATGGAGTAGAATGGATGCTTCACAACTTTGGTACCCCGAAATGGTGCATTCATGCCCGAAACACAAGTTTTGCATCTTTTTACGTGGCGAAGGTTAGCGAAATGCGCCAAAATACTCCCAAACATCATTTCGGGTCCAATGGAGTAGAACGGATGCTTCACAACTTTGGTACCCCGAAATGGTGCATTCATGCCCGAAACACAAGTTTTGCATCTTTTACGTGCCGAAGGTTAGCGAAATGCTCCAAAACACTCCCAAACATCATTTTGGTTCCAATGGAGTAGAATAGATGCTTCGCAACTTTGGTAACCCGAAATAGTGCATTCAAGCCCGAAACACAAGTTTTGCATCTTTTCACGTGCCGAAGGTTAGCAAAATGCTCCGAAGCACTCCCAAACATCAATTTGGGTACAATGGAGTAGAATGGATGCTTCACAACTTTGGTACCCCGAAATAGTGCATTCAGGCTCGAACACAAGTTTTGAATCTTTTACGTGCCGAAGGTTAGCGAAATGCTCTGAAACACTCCCAAACATCATTTTGGTTCCAATGGAGTAGAATGGATGCTTCGCAACTTCGGTACCCCGAAATAGTGCATTCATGCTCGAAACACAAGTTTTGCATCTTTTTATGTGCCGAAGGTTCGCGAAATGCTCCTAAACACTCCCAAACATCATTTTGGGTCTAATGGAGTAGAATGGATGCTTCCCAACTTTGGTACCCCGAAATAGTGATTCAGGCTCGGACAAAAGTTTTGCATCTTTTACGTGCCGAAGGATAGCGAAATGCTCCGAAACACTCCCAAACATCATTTTGATTCCAATGGAGTAGAATGGATGCTTCGCAACTTTGGGACCCCGAAATAGTGCATTCAGGCTCGAACACAAGTTTTGCATCTTTTACGTGCCGTAGGTTAGCGAAATGCTCCGAAACACACCCAAACATCATTTTGGTTCCAATGGAGTAGAATGGATGCTTCGTAACTTCGGTACGCCAAAATAGTGCATTCATGCTCGAAACACAAGTTTTGCATCTTTTACGTGCCGAAGGTTAGCGAAATGCTCCGAAACACTCCCAAACATCATTTTGGGTCCAATGGAGTAGAATGGATGCTTCACAACTTTGGTACCCCGAAATAGTGCATTCAGGCTCGAACACAAGTTTTGCATCTTTTACGTGCGGAAGGTTAGCGAAATGCTCCGAAACACACCCAAACATCATTTTGATTCCAATGCAGTAGAATGGATGCTTCGCAACTTTGGTACCCCGAAATAGTGCATTCAGGCTCGAACACAAGTTTTGCATCTTTTACGTGCCGAAGGTTAGCGAAATGCTCGAAAACACTGCCAAACATCATTTTCGTTCCAATGGAGTAGAATAGATGCTTCGCAACTTTGGTAACCCGAAATAGTGCATTCAAGCCCGAAACACAAGTTTTGCATCTTTTCACGTGTCGAAGATTAGCAAAATGCTCCGAAGCACTCCCAAACATCAATTTGGGTCCAATGGAGTAGAATGGATGGTTCACAACTTTGGTACCCCGAAATAGTACATTCAGGCTCGAACACAAGTTTTGCATCTATGACATGCCGAAGGTTAGCGAAATGCTCCGAAACACTCCCAAACATCATTTTGGTTCCAATGGAGTAGAATGGATGCTTCCTTGAAATAGTGCATTCATGCTCGAAACACAAGTTTTGCATCTTTTTATGTGCCGAAGGTTCGCGAAATGCTCCTAAACACACCCAAACATCATTTTGGGTCCAATGGAGTAGAATGGATGCTTCACAACTTTGGTACCCCGAAATAGTGCATTCAGGCTCGAACACAAGTTTTGAATCTTTTACGTGCCGAAGGTTAGCGAAATGCTCCGAAACACTCCCAAACATCATTTTGGTTCCAATGGAGTAGAATGGATGCTTCGCAACTTCGGTACCCCGAAATAGTGCATTCATGCTCGAAACACAAGTTTTGCATCTTTTTATGTGCCGAAGGTTCGCGAAATGCTCCTAAACACTCCCAAACATCATTTTGGGTCTAATGGAGTAGAATGGATGCTTCCCAACTTTGGTACCCCGAAATAGTGCATTCAGGCTCGGACAAAAGTTTTGCATCTTTTACGTGCCGAAGGATAGCGAAATGCTCCGAAACACTCCCAAACATCATTTTGATTCCAATGGAGTAGAATGGATGCTTCGCAACTTTGGGACCCCGAAATAGTGCATTCAGGCTCGAACACAAGTTTTGCATCTTTTACGTGCCGTAGGTTAGCGAAATGCTCCGAAACACACCCAAACATCATTTTGGTTCCAATGGAGTAGAATGGATGCTTCGTAACTTCGGTACGCCGAAATAGTGCATTCATGCTCGAAACACAAGTTTTGCATCTTTTACGTGCCGAAGGTTAGCGAAATGCTCCGAAACACTCCCAAACATCATTTTGGGTCCAATGGAGTAGAATGGATGCTTCACAACTTTGGTACCCCGAAATAGTGCATTCAGGCTCGAACACAAGTTTTGCATCTTTTACGTGCGGAAGGTTAGCGAAATGCTCCGAAACACACCCAAACATCATTTTGATTCCAATGCAGTAGAATGGATGCTTCGCAACTTTGGTACCCCGAAATAGTGCATTCAGGCTCGAACACAAGTTTTGCATCTTTTACGTGCCGAAGGTTA
Source organism: Cenchrus fungigraminus (assembly GCA_036936925.1). Classification (NCBI taxonomy): domain Eukaryota; kingdom Viridiplantae; phylum Streptophyta; class Magnoliopsida; order Poales; family Poaceae; genus Cenchrus; species Cenchrus fungigraminus. Next base: position 177,366 of record JAQONI010000018.1, on the reverse strand, counting down.
GCGAAATGCTCGAAAACACTGCCAAACATCATTTTCGTTCCAATGGAGTAGAATAGATGCTTCGCAACTTTGGTAACCCGAAATAGTGCATTCAAGCCCGAAACACAAGTTTTGCATCTTTTCACGTGTCGAAGATTAGCAAAATGCTCCGAAGCACTCCCAAACATCAATTTGGGTCCAATGGAGTAGAATGGATGGTTCACAACTTTGGTACCCCGAAATAGTACATTCAGGCTCGAACACAAGTTTTGCATCTATGACATGCCGAAGGTTAGCGAAATGCTCCGAAACACTCCCAAACATCATTTTGGTTCCAATGGAGTAGAATGGATGCTTCCTTGAAATAGTGCATTCATGCTCGAAACACAAGTTTTGCATCTTTTTATGTGCCGAAGGTTCGCGAAATGCTCCTAAACACACCCAAACATCATTTTGGGTCCAATGGAGTAGAATGGATGCTTCACAACTTTGGTACCCCGAAATAGTGCATTCAGGCTCGAACACAAGTTTTGAATCTTTTACGTGCCGAAGGTTAGCGAAATGCTCCGAAACACTCCCAAACATCATTTTGGTTCCAATGGAGTAGAATGGATGCTTCGCAACTTCGGTACCCCGAAATAGTGCATTCATGCTCGAAACACAAGTTTTGCATCTTTTTATGTGCCGAAGGTTCGCGAAATGCTCCTAAACACTCCCAAACATCATTTTGGGTCTAATGGAGTAGAATGGATGCTTCACAACTTTGGTACCCCGAAATAGTGCATTCAGGCTCGAACAAAAGTTTTGCATCTTTTACGTGCCGAAGGTTAGCGAAATGCTCCGAAACACTGCCAAACATCATTTTGATTCCAATGGAGTAGAATGGATGCTTCGCAACTTTGGGACCCCGAAATAGTGCATTCAGGCTCGAACACAAGTGTTGCATCTTTTACGTGCCGAAGGTTAGCGAAATGCTTCAAAACACTCCCAAACATCATTTTGGTTCCAATTGAGTAGAATAGATGCTTCGCAACTTTGGTAACCCGAAATAGTGCATTCAAGCCCGAAACACAAGTTTTGCATCTTTTCACGTGCCGAAGGTTAGTGAAATGCTCCAAAATACTCCCAAACATCATTTTGGGTCCAATGGAGTAGAATGGAAGCTTCACAACTTTGGTACCCCGAAATAGTGCATTCAGGCTCGAACACAAGTTTTACATCTTTTACGTGCCGAAGGTTAGGGAAATGCTTCAAAACACTCCCAAACATCATTTTGGTTCCAATTGAGTAGAATAGGTGCTTCGCAACTTTTGTAACCCGAAATAGTGCATTCAAGCCCGAAACACAAGTTTTGCATCTTTTCACGTGCCGAAGGTTAGCAAAATGCTCCGAAGCACTCCCAAACATCAATTTGGGTCGAATGGAGAAGAATGGATGCTTCACAACTTTGGTACCCCGAAATAGTGCATTCAGGCTCGAACACAAGTTTTGCATCTTTTACGTGCCGTAGGTTAGCGAAATGCTCCGAAACACTCCCAAACATCATTTTGGTTCCAATGGAGTAGAATGGATGCTTCGTAACTTCGGTACGCCGAAATAGTGCATTCATGCTCGAAACATAAGTTTTGCATCTTTTACGTGCTGAAGGTTAGCGAAATGCTCCGAAACACTCCCAAACATCATTTTGGGTCCAATGGAGTAGAATGGATGCTTCACAACTTTGGTACCCCGAAATAGTGCATTCAGGCTCGAACACAAGTTTTGCATCTTTTACGTGCCGAAGGTTAGCGAAATGCTCCGAAACACTCCCAAACATCATTTTGATTCCAATGCAGTAGAATGGATGCTTCGCAACTTTGGTACCCCGAAATAGTGCATTCAGGCTCGAACACAAGTTTTGCATCTTTTACGTGCCGAAGGTTAGCGAAATGCTCGAAAACACTGCCAAACATCATTTTGGTTCCAATGGAGTAGAATAGATGCTTCGCAACTTTGGTAACCCGAAATAGTGCATTCAAGCCCGAAACACAAGTTTTGCATCTTTTCACGTGCCGAAGGTTAGCAAAATGCTCCGAAGCACTCCCAAACATCAATTTGGGTCCAATGGAGTAGAATGGATGGTTCACAACTTTGGTACCCCGAAATAGTGCATTCAGGCTCGAACACAAGTTTTGCATCTATTACATGCCGAAGGTTAGCGAAATGCTCCGAAACACTCCCAAACATCATTTTGGTTCCAATGGAGTAGAATGGATGCTTCGCAACTTTTGTACCCCAAAATAGTGCATTCAAGCCCGAAACATAAGTTTTGCATCTTTTTATGTGCTGAAGGTTAGCGAAATGCTCCAAAACACTCCTAAACATCATTTTGAGTCCAATGGAGTAGAATGGATGCTTCACAACTTTGTTACCCTGAAATAGTGCATTCAGGCTCGAACACAAGTTTTGTATCTTTTACGTGCTGAAGGTTAGAGAAATGCTCCAAACACTCCCAAACATCATTTTGGTTCCAATGAAGTAGAATGGATGCTTCGCAACTTTGGTAACCCGAAATAGTGCATTCAGGCCCGAAACACAAGTTTTGCATCTTTTTACGTGCTGAAGGTTAGCGAAATGCTCCGAAACACTCCCAAACATCATTTTGGTTCCAATGGAGTAGAATGGATGCTTCGCATCTTTGTTATCCCGAAATAGTGCATTCAGGCCCAAAACACAAGTTTTGCATCTTTTTACGTGCCGAAGGTCAGCGAAATGCTCCGAAACACTCCCAAACATCATTTTGGTTGCAATGGAGTAGAATGGATGCTTCGCAACTTTGGTACCCCAAAATAGTGCATTCAGGCTCGAAACACAAGTTTTGCATCTTTTCACGTGCCGAAGGTTAGCAAAATGCTCCGAAGCACTCCCAAACATCAATTTGGGTCCAATGGAGTGGAATGGATGGTTCACAACCTTGGTACCCTGAAACAGTGCATTCAGGCTCGAACACAAGTTTTGCATCTATTACATGCCGAAGGTAAGCGAAATGCTCCGAAACACTCCCAAACATCATTTTGATTCCAATGGAGTAGAATGGATGCTTCGCAACTTTGGTACCCCGAAATAGTGCATTCATGCTCGAAACACAAGTTTTGCATCTTTTTATGTGCCGAAGGTTCGCGAAATGCTCCTAAACACTCCCAAACATCATTTTGGGTCCAATGGAGTAGAATGGATGCTTCACAACTTTGGTACCCCGAAATAGTGCATTCAGGCTCGAACACAAGTTTTGAATCTTTTACGTGCCGAAGGTTAGCGAAATGCTCCAAAACACTGCCAAACATCATTTTGGTTCCAATGGAGTAGAATAGATGCTTCGCAACTTTGGTAACCCGAAATAGTGCATTCATGCCCGAATCACAAGTTTTGCATCTTTTTACGTGCTGAGGGTTAGCGAAATGCTCTAAAACACTCCCAAACATCATTTTGGTTCCCATGGAGTAGAATGGATGCTTCCCCGAAATAGTGCATTCATGCTCGAAACACAAGTTTTGCATCTTTTTATGTGCCGAAGGTTCGCGAAATGCTCCTAAACACTCCCAAACATCATTTTGGGTCCAATGGAGTAGAATGGATGCTTCACAACTTTGGTACCCCGAAATAGTGCATTCAGGCTCGAACACAAGTTTTGCATCTTTTACGTGCCGAAGGTTAGCGAAATGCTCCGAAACACTCCCAAACATAATTTTGATTCCAATGGAGTAGAGTGGATGCTTCGCAACTTTGGTACCCCGAAATAGTGCATTCAGGCACGAACACAAGTTTTGCATCTATTACGTGCCGAAGGTTAGCGAAATGCTCCGAAACACTCCCTAACATCATTTTGGGTTCAATGGAGTAGAATGGATGCTTCACAACTTTGGTACCCCGAAATAGTGCTTTCAGGCTCGAACACAAGTTTTGCATCTTTTACGTGCCGAAGGTTAGCGAAATGCTTCGAAACACTCCTAAACATCATTTTGGGTTCAATGGAGTAGAATGGATGCTTCACAACTTTGGTACCCTGAAATAGTGCATTCAGGCTCGAACACAAGTTTTGCATCTTTTACGTGCCGAAGGTTAGCGAAATGCTCCGAAACACTCCCAAACATCATTTTGATTCCAATGCAGTAGAATGGATGCTTCGCAACTTTGGTACCCCGAAATAGTGCATTCAGGCTCGAACACAAGTTTTGCATCTTTTACGTGCCGAAGGTTAGCGAAATGCTCGAAAACACTGCCAAACATCATTTTGGTTCCAATGGAGTAGAATAGATGCTTCGCAACTTTGGTAACCCGAAATAGTGCATTCAAGCCCGAAACTCAAGTTTTGCATCTTTTCACGTGCCGAAGGTTAGCAAAATGCTCCGAAGCACTCCCAAACATCAATTTGGGTCCAATGGAGTAGAATGGATGGTTCACAACTTTGGTACCCCGAAATAGTGCATTCAGGCTCGAACACAAGTTTTGCATCTATTACATGCCGAAGGTTAGCGAAATGCTCCGAAACACTCCCAAACATCATTTTGGTTCCCATGGAGTAGAATGGATGCTTCCCCGAAATAGTGCATTCATGCTCGAAACACAAGTTTTGCATCTTTTTATGTGCCGAAGGTTCGCGAAATGCTCCTAAACACTCCCAAACATCATTTTGGGTCCAATGGAGTAGAATGGATGCTTCACAACTTTGGTACCCCGAAATAGTGCATTCAGGCTCGAACACAAGTTTTGCATCTATTACGTGCCGAAGGATAGCGAAATGCTCCGAAACACTCCCAAACATCATTTTGGGTTCAATGGAGTAGAATGGATGCTTCACAACTTTGGTACCCCGAAATAGTGCTTTCAGGCTCGAACACAAGTTTTGCATCTTTTACGTGCCGAAGGTTAGCGAAATGCTTCGAAACACTCCCAAACATCATTTTGGGTTCAATGGAGTAGAATGGATGCTTCACAACTTTGGTACCCCGAAATACTGCATTCAGGCTCGAACACAAGTTTTGCATCTTTTACGTGCCGAAGGTTAGCGAAATGCTTCGAAACACTCCCAAACATCATTTTGGTTTCAATGGAGTAGAATGGATGCTTCGCAACTTTGGTACCCCGAAATAGTGCATTCATGCCCGAAACACAAGTTTTGCATCTTTTTACGTGCCGAGGGTTAGCGAAATGCTCTAAAACACTCCCAAACATCATTTTGGGTCCAATGGATTAGAATGGATGCTTCACAAATTTGGTACCTCGAAATACTGCATTCAGGCTCGAACACAAGTTTTGCATCTTTTACGTGCCGAAGGTTAGCGAAATGCTCCGAAACACTCCCATACATCATTTTGGTTCCAATGGAGTAGAATGGATGATTCGCAACTTTAGTACCCCAAAATAGTGCATTCATGCCCGAAACATAAGTTTTGCATCTTTTTATGTGCCGAAGGTTAGCGAAATGCTCCAAAACACTCCTAAACATCATTTTGGGTCCAATGGAGTAGAATGGATGCTTCACAACTTTGTTACCCTGAAATAGTGCATTCAGGCTCGAACACAAGTTTTGTATCTTTTACGTGCTGAAGGTTAGAGAAATGCTGCAAACACTCCCAAACATCATTTTGGTTCCAATGAAGTAGAATGGATGCTTCGCAACTTTGGTAACCCGAAATAGTGCATTCAGGCCCGAAACACAAGTTTTGCATCTTTTTACGTGCTGAAGGTTAGCGAAATGCTCCGAAACACTCCCAAACATCATTTTGGTTCCAATGGAGTAGAATGGATGCTTCGCATCTTTGGTATCCCGAAATAGTGCATTCAGGCCCAAAACACAAGTTTTGCATCTTTTTACGTGCCGAAGGTCAGCGAAATGCTCCGAAACACTCCCAAACATCATTTTGGTTGCAATGGAGTAGAATGGATGCTTCGCAACTTTGGTACCCCAAAATAGTGCATTCAGGCTCGAACACAAGTTTTGCATGTTTTACGTGCCTTCGATAGCGAAATGCTCCAAAACACTGCCAAACATCATTTTGGTTCCAATGGAGTAGAATAGATGCTTCGCAACTTTGGTAACCCGAAATAGTGCATTCAAGCCCGAAACACAAGTTTTGCATCTTTTCACGTGCCGAAGGTTAGCAAAATGCTCCGAAGCACTCCCAAACATCAATTTGGGTCCAATGGAGTGGAATGGATGGTTCACAACCTTGGTACCCTGAAACAGTGCATTCAGGCTCGAACACAAGTTTTGCATCTTTTACGTGCTGAAGGTTAGCGAAATGCTCCGAAACACTCCCATTCATCATTTTGGTTCCAATGGAGTAGAATGGATGCTTCGCAACTTTTGTACCCCAAAATAGTGCATTCATGCCCGAAACATAAGTTTTGCATCTTTTTATGTGCCGAAGGTTATTGAAATGCTCCAAAACACTCCTAAACATCATTTTGGGTCCAATGGAGTAGAATGGATGCTTCACAACTTTGTTACCCTGAAATAGTGCATTCAGGCTCGAACACAAGTTTTGTATCTTTTACGTGCTGAAGGTTAGAGAAATGCTCCAAACACTCCCAAACATCATTTTGGTTCCAATGAAGTAGAATGGATGCTTCGCAACTTTGGTAACCCGAAATAGTGCATTCAGGCCCGAAACACAAGTTTTGCATCTTTTTACGTGCTGAAGGTTAGCGAAATGCTCCGAAACACTCCCAAACATCATTTTTGTTCCAATGGAGTAGAATGGATGCTTTGCATCTTTGGTATCCCGAAATAGTGCATTCAGGCCCAAAACACAAGTTTAGCATCTTTTTACGTGCTGAAGGTCAGCGAAATGCTCCGAAACACTCCCAAACATCATTTTGGTTGCAATGGAGTAGAATGGATGCTTCGCAACTTTGGTACCCCAAAATAGTGCATACAGGCTCGAACACAAGTTTTGCATGTTTTACGTGCCGAAGGATAGCGAAATGCTCCAAAACACTGCCAAACATCATTTTGGTTCCAATGGAGTAGAATAGATGCTTCGCAACTTTGGTAACCCGAAATAGTGCATTCAAGCCCGAAACACAAGTTTTGCATCTTTTCACGTGCCGAAGGTTAGCAAAATGCTCCGAAGCACTCCCAAACATCAATTTGGGTCCAATGGAGTGGAATGGATGGTTCACAACCTTGGTACCCTGAAACAGTGCATTCAGGCTCGAACACAAGTTTTGCATCTATTACATGCCGAAGGTAAGCGAAATGCTCCGAAACACTCCCAAACATCATTTTGATTCCAATGGAGTAGAATGGATGCTTCGCAACTTTGGTACCCCGAAATAGTGCATTCATGCTCGAAACACAAGTTTTGCATCTTTTTATGTGCCGAAGGTTCGCGAAATGCTTCTAAACACTCCCAAACATCATTTTGGGTCCAATGGAGTAGAATGGATGCTTCACAACTTTGGTACCCCGAAATAGTGCATTCAGGCTCGAACACAAGTTTTGAATCTTTTACGTGCCGAAGGTTAGCGAAATGCTCCAAAACACTGCCAAACATCATTTTGGTTCCAATGGAGTAGAATAGATGCTTCGCAACTTTGGTAACCCGAAATAGTGCATTCATGCCCGAATCACAAGTTTTGCATCTTTTTACGTGCTGAGGGTTAGCGAAATGCTCTAAAACACTCCCAAACATCATTTTGGTTCCCATGGAGTAGAATGGATGCTTCCCCGAAATAGTGCATTCATGCTCGAAACACAAGTTTTGCATCTTTTTATGTGCCGAAGGTTCGCGAAATGCTCCTAAACACTCCCAAACATCATTTTGGGTCCAATGGAGTAGAATGGATGCTTCACAACTTTGGTACCCCGAAATAGTGCATTTAGGCTCGAACACAAGTTTTGCATCTTTTACGTGCCGAAGGTTAGCGAAATGCTCCGAAACACTCCCAAACATAATTTTGATTCCAATGGAGTAGAGTGGATGCTTCGCAACTTTGGTACCCCAAAATAGTGCATTCAGGCTCGAACACAAGTTTTGCATCTATTACGTGCCGAAGGTTAGCGAAATGCTCCGAAACACTCCCAAACATCAGTTTGGGTTCAATGGAGTAGAATGGATGCTTCACAACTTTGGTACCCCGAAATAGTGCTTTCAGGCTCGAACACAAGTTTTGCATCTTTTACGTGCCGAAGGTTAGCGAAATGCTTCGAAACACTCCCAAACATTATTTTGGGTTCAATGGAGTAGAATGGATGCTTCACAACTTTGGTACCCCGAAATAGTGCATTCAGGCTCGAACACAAGTTTTGCATCTTTTTACGTGCCGAAGGTCAGCGAAATGCTCCGAAACACTCCCAAACATCATTTTGGTTGCAATGGAGTAGAATGGATGCTTCGCAACTTTGGTACCCCAAAATAGTGCATTCAGGCTCGAACACAAGTTTTGCATGTTTTACGTGCCTTCGATAGCGAAATGCTCCAAAACACTGCCAAACATCATTTTGGTTCCAATGGAGTAGAATAGATGCTTCGCAACTTTGGTAACCCGAAATAGTGCATTCAAGCCCGAAACACAAGTTTTGCATCTTTTCACGTGCCGAAGGTTAGCAAAATGCTCCGAAGCACTCCCAAACATCAATTTGGGTCCAATGGAGTGGAATGGATGGTTCACAACCTTGGTACCCTGAAACAGTGCATTCAGGCTCGAACACAAGTTTTGCATCTTTTACGTGCTGAAGGTTAGCGAAATGCTCCGAAACACTCCCATTCATCATTTTGGTTCCAATGGAGTAGAATGGATGCTTCGCAACTTTTGTACCCCAAAATAGTGCATTCATGCCCGAAACATAAGTTTTGCATCTTTTTATGTGCCGAAGGTTATTGAAATGCTCCAAAACACTCCTAAACATCATTTTGGGTCCAATGGAGTAGAATGGATGCTTCACAACTTTGTTACCCTGAAATAGTGCATTCAGGCTCGAACACAAGTTTTGTATCTTTTACGTGCTGAAGGTTAGAGAAATGCTCCAAACACTCCCAAACATCATTTTGGTTCCAATGAAGTAGAATGGATGCTTCGCAACTTTGGTAACCCGAAATAGTGCATTCAGGCCCGAAACACAAGTTTTGCATCTTTTTTCGTGCTGAAGGTTAGCGAAATGCTCCGAAACACTCCCAAACATCATTTTTGTTCCAATGGAGTAGAATGGATGCTTTGCATCTTTGGTATCCCGAAATAGTGCATTCAGGCCCAAAACACAAGTTTTGCATCTTTTTACGTGCTGAAGGTCAGCGAAATGCTCCGAAACACTCCCAAACATCATTTTGGTTGCAATGGAGTAGAATGGATGCTTCGCAACTTTGGTACCCCAAAATAGTGCATACAGGCTCGAACACAAGTTTTGCATGTTTTACGTGCCGAAGGATAGCGAAATGCTCCAAAACACTGCCAAACATCATTTTGGTTCCAATGGAGTAGAATAGATGCTTCGCAACTTTGGTAACCCGAAATAGTGCATTCAAGCCCGAAACACAAGTTTTGCATCTTTTCACGTGCCGAAGGTTAGCAAAATGCTCCGAAGCACTCCCAAACATCAATTTGGGTCCAATGGAGTGGAATGGATGGTTCACAACCTTGGTACCCTGAAACAGTGCATTCAGGCTCGAACACAAGTTTTGCATCTATTACATGCCGAAGGTAAGCGAAATGCTCCGAAACACTCCCAAACATCATTTTGATTCCAATGGAGTAGAATGGATGCTTCGCAACTTTGGTACCCCGAAATAGTGCATTCATGCTCGAAACACAAGTTTTGCATCTTTTTATGTGCCGAAGGTTCGCGAAATGCTTCTAAACACTCCCAAACATCATTTTGGGTCCAATGGAGTAGAATGGATGCTTCACAACTTTGGTACCCTGAAATAGTGCATTCAGGCTCGAACACAAGTTTTGAATCTTTTACGTGCCGAAGGTTAGCGAAATGCTCCAAAACACTGCCAAACATCATTTTGGTTCCAATGGAGTAGAATAGATGCTTCGCAACTTTGGTAACCCGAAATAGTGCATTCATGCCCGAATCACAAGTTTTGCATCTTTTTACGTGCTGAGGGTTAGCGAAATGCTCTAAAACACTCCCAAACATCATTTTGGTTCCCATGGAGTAGAATGGATGCTTCCCCGAAATAGTGCATTCATGCTCGAAACACAAGTTTTGCATCTTTTTATGTGCCGAAGGTTCGCGAAATGCTCCTAAACACTCCCAAACATCATTTTGGGTCCAATGGAGTAGAATGGATGCTTCACAACTTTGGTACCCCGAAATAGTGCATTTAGGCTCGAACACAAGTTTTGCATCTTTTACGTGCCGAAGGTTAGCGAAATGCTCCGAAACACTCCCAAACATAATTTTGATTCCAATGGAGTAGAGTGGATGCTTCGCAACTTTGGTACCCCAAAATAGTGCATTCAGGCTCGAACACAAGTTTTGCATCTATTACGTGCCGAAGGTTAGCGAAATGCTCCGAAACACTCCCAAACATCAGTTTGGGTTCAATGGAGTAGAATGGATGCTTCACAACTTTGGTACCCCGAAATAGTGCTTTCAGGCTCGAACACAAGTTTTGCATCTTTTACGTGCCGAAGGTTAGCGAAATGCTTCGAAACACTCCCAAACATTATTTTGGGTTCAATGGAGTAGAATGGATGCTTCACAACTTTGGTACCCCGAAATAGTGCATTCAGGCTCGAACACAAGTTTTGCATCTTTTACGTGCTGAAGGTTAGCGAAATGCTTCGAAACACTCCCAAACATCATTTTGGTTTCAATGGAGTAGAATGGATGCTTCGCAACTTTGGTACCCCGAAATAGTGCATTCATGCCCGAAACACAAGTTTTGCATCTTTTTATGTGCCGAGGGTTAGCGAAATGCTCTAAAACACTCCCAAACATCATTTTGGGTCCAATGGATTAGAATGGATGCTTCACAAATTTGGTACCTCGAAATACTGCATTCAGGCTCGAACACAAGTTTTGCATCTTTCACGTGCCGAAGGTTAGCGAAATGCTCCGAAACACTCCCAAACATCATTTTGGTTCCAATGGAGTAGAATGGATGCTTTGCAACTTTTGTACCCCAAAATAGTGCATTCAAGCCCGAAACATAAGTTTTGCATCTTTTTATGTGCCGAAGGTTAGAGAAATGCTCCAAAACACTCCTAAACATCATTTTGGGTCCAATGGAGTAGAATGGATGCTTCACAACTTTGTTACCCTGAAATAGTGCATTCAGGCTCGAACACAAGTTTTGTATCTTTTACGTGCTGAAGGTTAGAGAAATGCTCCAAACACTCCCAAACATCATTTTGGTTCCAATGAAGTAGAATGGATGCTTCGCAACTTTGGTAACCCGAAATAGTGCATTCAGGCCCGAAACACAAGTTTTGCATCTTTTTACGTGCTGAAGGTTAGCGAAATGCTCCGAAACACTCCCAAACATCATTTTGGTTCCAATGGAGTAGAATGGATGCTTCGCATCTTTGGTATCCCGAAATAGTGCATTCAGGCCCAAAACACAAGTTTTGCATCTTTTTACGTGCCGAAGGTCAGCGAAATGCTCCGATACACTCCCAAACATCATTTTGGTTGCAATGGAGTAGAATGGATGCTTCGCAACTTTGGTACCCCAAAATAGTGCATTCAGGCTCGAACACAAGTTTTGCATGTTTTACGTGCCGAAGGATAGCGAAATGCTCCAAAACACTGCCAAACATCATTTTGGTTCCAATGGAGTAGAATAGATGCTTCGCAACTTTGGTAACCCGAAATAGTGCATTCATGCCCGAATCACAAGTTTTGCATCTTTTTACGTGCTGAGGGTTAGCGAAATGCTCTAAAACACTCCCAAACATCATTTTGGTTCCCATGGAGTAGAATGGATGCTTCCCCGAAATAGTGCATTCATGCTCGAAACACAAGTTTTGCATCTTTTTATGTGCCGAAGGTTCGCGAAATGCTCCTAAACACTCCCAAACATCATTTTGGGTCCAATGGAGTAGAATGGATGCTTCACAACTTTGGTACCCCGAAATAGTGCATTCAGGCTCGAACACAAGTTTTGAATCTTTTACGTGCCGAAGGTTAGCGAAATGCTCCAAAACACTGCCAAACATCATTTTGGTTCCAATGGAGTAGAATAGATGCTTCGCAACTTTGGTAACCCGAAATAGTGCATTCATGCCCGAATCACAAGTTTTGCATCTTTTTACGTGCTGAGGGTTAGCGAAATGCTCTAAAACACTCCCAAACATCATTTTGGTTCCCATGGAGTAGAATGGATGCTTCCCCGAAATAGTGCATTCATGCTCGAAACACAAGTTTTGCATCTTTTTATGTGCCGAAGGTTCGCGAAATGCTCCTAAACACTCCCAAACATCATTTTGGGTCCAATGGAGTAGAATGGATGCTTCACAACTTTGGTACCCCGAAATAGTGCATTCAGGCTCGAACACAAGTTTTGCATCTTTTACGTGCCGAAGGTTAGCGAAATGCTCCGAAACACTCCCAAACATAATTTTGATTCCAATGGAGTAGAGTGGATGCTTCGCAACTTTGGTACCCCGAAATAGTGCATTCAGGCACGAACACAAGTTTTGCATCTATTACGTGCCGAAGGTTAGCGAAATGCTCCGAAACACTCCCTAACATCATTTTGGGTTCAATGGAGTAGAATGGATGCTTCACAACTTTGGTACCCCGAAATAGTGCTTTCAGGCTCGAACACAAGTTTTGCATCTTTTACGTGCCGAAGGTTAGCGAAATGCTTCGAAACACTCCTAAACATCATTTTGGGTTCAATGGAGTAGAATGGATGCTTCACAACTTTGGTACCCTGAAATAGTGCATTCAGGCTCGAACACAAGTTTTGCATCTTTTACGTGCCGAAGGTTAGCGAAATGCTCCGAAACACTCCCAAACATCATTTTGATTCCAATGCAGTAGAATGGATGCTTCGCAACTTTGGTACCCCGAAATAGTGCATTCAGGCTCGAACACAAGTTTTGCATCTTTTACGTGCCGAAGGTTAGCGAAATGCTCGAAAACACTGCCAAACATCATTTTGGTTCCAATGGAGTAGAATAGATGCTTCGCAACTTTGGTAACCCGAAATAGTGCATTCAAGCCCGAAACTCAAGTTTTGCATCTTTTCACGTGCCGAAGGTTAGCAAAATGCTCCGAAGCACTCCCAAACATCAATTTGGGTCCAATGGAGTAGAATGGATGGTTCACAACTTTGGTACCCCGAAATAGTGCATTCAGGCTCGAACACAAGTTTTGCATCTATTACATGCCGAAGGTTAGCGAAATGCTCCGAAACACTCCCAAACATCATTTTGGTTCCCATGGAGTAGAATGGATGCTTCCCCGAAATAGTGCATTCATGCTCGAAACACAAGTTTTGCATCTTTTTATGTGCCGAAGGTTCGCGAAATGCTCCTAAACACTCCCAAACATCATTTTGGGTCCAATGGAGTAGAATGGATGCTTCACAACTTTGGTACCCCGAAATAGTGCATTCAGGCTCGAACACAAGTTTTGCATCTATTACGTGCCGAAGGATAGCGAAATGCTCCGAAACACTCCCAAACATCATTTTGGGTTCAATGGAGTAGAATGGATGCTTCACAACTTTGGTACCCCGAAATAGTGCTTTCAGGCTCGAACACAAGTTTTGCATCTTTTACGTGCCGAAGGTTAGCGAAATGCTTCGAAACACTCCCAAACATCATTTTGGGTTCAATGGAGTAGAATGGATGCTTCACAACTTTGGTACCCCGAAATAGTGCATTCAGGCTCGAACACAAGTTTTGCATCTTTTACGTGCCGAAGGTTAGCGAAATGCTTCGAAACACTCCCAAACATCATTTTGGTTTCAATGGAGTAGAATGGATGCTTCGCAACTTTGGTACCCCGAAATAGTGCATTCATGCCCGAAACACAAGTTTTGCATCTTTTTACGTGCCGAGGGTTAGCGAAATGCTCTAAAACACTCCCAAACATCATTTTGGGTCCAATGGATTAGAATGGATGCTTCACAAATTTGGTACCTCGAAATACTGCATTCAGGCTCGAACACAAGTTTTGCATCTTTTACGTGCCGAAGGTTAGCGAAATGCTCCGAAACACTCCCATACATCATTTTGGTTCCAATGGAGTAGAATGGATGATTCGCAACTTTAGTACCCCAAAATAGTGCATTCATGCCCGAAACATAAGTTTTGCATCTTTTTATGTGCCGAAGGTTAGCGAAATGCTCCAAAACACTCCTAAACATCATTTTGGGTCCAATGGAGTAGAATGGATGCTTCACAACTTTGTTACCCTGAAATAGTGCATTCAGGCTCGAACACAAGTTTTGTATCTTTTACGTGCTGAAGGTTAGAGAAATGCTGCAAACACTCCCAAACATCATTTTGGTTCCAATGAAGTAGAATGGATGCTTCGCAACTTTGGTAACCCGAAATAGTGCATTCAGGCCCGAAACACAAGTTTTGCATCTTTTTACGTGCTGAAGGTTAGCGAAATGCTCCGAAACACTCCCAAACATCATTTTGGTTCCAATGGAGTAGAATGGATGCTTCGCATCTTTGGTATCCCGAAATAGTGCATTCAGGCCCAAAACACAAGTTTTGCATCTTTTTACGTGCCGAAGGTCAGCGAAATGCTCCGAAACACTCCCAAACATCATTTTGGTTGCAATGGAGTAGAATGGATGCTTCGCAACTTTGGTACCCCAAAATAGTGCATTCAGGCTCGAACACAAGTTTTGCATGTTTTACGTGCCTTCGATAGCGAAATGCTCCAAAACACTGCCAAACATCATTTTGGTTCCAATGGAGTAGAATAGATGCTTCGCAACTTTGGTAACCCGAAATAGTGCATTCAAGCCCGAAACACAAGTTTTGCATCTTTTCACGTGCCGAAGGTTAGCAAAATGCTCCGAAGCACTCCCAAACATCAATTTGGGTCCAATGGAGTGGAATGGATGGTTCACAACCTTGGTACCCTGAAACAGTGCATTCAGGCTCGAACACAAGTTTTGCATCTTTTACGTGCTGAAGGTTAGCGAAATGCTCCGAAACACTCCCATACATCATTTTGGTTCCAATGGAGTAGAATGGATGCTTCGCAACTTTTGTACCCCAAAATAGTGCATTCATGCCCGAAACATAAGTTTTGCATCTTTTTATGTGCCGAAGGTTATTGAAATGCTCCAAAACACTCCTAAACATCATTTTGGGTCCAATGGAGTAGAATGGATGCTTCACAACTTTGTTACCCTGAAATAGTGCATTCAGGCTCGAACACAAGTTTTGTATCTTTTACGTGCTGAAGGTTAGAGAAATGCTCCAAACACTCCCAAACATCATTTTGGTTCCAATGAAGTAGAATGGATGCTTCGCAACTTTGGTAACCCGAAATAGTGCATTCAGGCCCGAAACACAAGTTTTGCATCTTTTTACGTGCTGAAGGTTAGCGAAATGCTCCGAAACACTCCCAAACATCATTTTTGTTCCAATGGAGTAGAATGGATGCTTTGCATCTTTGGTATCCCGAAATAGTGCATTCAGGCCCAAAACACAAGTTTTGCATCTTTTTACGTGCTGAAGGTCAGCGAAATGCTCCGAAACACTCCCAAACATCATTTTGGTTGCAATGGAGTAGAATGGATGCTTCGCAACTTTGGTACCCCAAAATAGTGCATACAGGCTCGAACACAAGTTTTGCATGTTTTACGTGCCGAAGGATAGCGAAATGCTCCAAAACACTGCCAAACATCATTTTGGTTCCAATGGAGTAGAATAGATGCTTCGCAACTTTGGTAACCCGAAATAGTGCATTCAAGCCCGAAACACAAGTTTTGCATCTTTTCACGTGCCGAAGGTTAGCAAAATGCTCCGAAGCACTCCCAAACATCAATTTGGGTCCAATGGAGTGGAATGGATGGTTCACAACCTTGGTACCCTGAAACAGTGCATTCAGGCTCGAACACAAGTTTTGCATCTATTACATGCCGAAGGTAAGCGAAATGCTCCGAAACACTCCCAAACATCATTTTGATTCCAATGGAGTAGAATGGATGCTTCGCAACTTTGGTACCCCGAAATAGTGCATTCATGCTCGAAACACAAGTTTTGCATCTTTTTATGTGCCGAAGGTTCGCGAAATGCTTCTAAACACTCCCAAACATCATTTTGGGTCCAATGGAGTAGAATGGATGCTTCACAACTTTGGTACCCCGAAATAGTGCATTCAGGCTCGAACACAAGTTTTGAATCTTTTACGTGCCGAAGGTTAGCGAAATGCTCCAAAACACTGCCAAACATCATTTTGGTTCCAATGGAGTAGAATAGATGCTTCGCAACTTTGGTAACCCGAAATAGTGCATTCATGCCCGAATCACAAGTTTTGCATCTTTTTACGTGCTGAGGGTTAGCGAAATGCTCTAAAACACTCCCAAACATCATTTTGGTTCCCATGGAGTAGAATGGATGCTTCCCCGAAATAGTGCATTCATGCTCGAAACACAAGTTTTGCATCTTTTTATGTGCCGAAGGTTCGCGAAATGCTCCTAAACACTCCCAAACATCATTTTGGGTCCAATGGAGTAGAATGGATGCTTCACAACTTTGGTACCCCGAAATAGTGCATTTAGGCTCGAACACAAGTTTTGCATCTTTTACGTGCCGAAGGTTAGCGAAATGCTCCGAAACACTCCCAAACATAATTTTGATTCCAATGGAGTAGAGTGGATGCTTCGCAACTTTGGTACCCCAAAATAGTGCATTCAGGCTCGAACACAAGTTTTGCATCTATTACGTGCCGAAGGTTAGCGAAATGCTCCGAAACACTCCCAAACATCAGTTTGGGTTCAATGGAGTAGAATGGATGCTTCACAACTTTGGTACCCCGAAATAGTGCTTTCAGGCTCGAACACAAGTTTTGCATCTTTTACGTGCCGAAGGTTAGCGAAATGCTTCGAAACACTCCCAAACATTATTTTGGGTTCAATGGAGTAGAATGGATGCTTCACAACTTTGGTACCCCGAAATAGTGCATTCAGGCTCGAACACAAGTTTTGCATCTTTTACGTGCTGAAGGTTAGCGAAATGCTTCGAAACACTCCCAAACATCATTTTGGTTTCAATGGAGTAGAATGGATGCTTCGCAACTTTGGTACCCCGAAATAGTGCATTCATGCCCGAAACACAAGTTTTGCATCTTTTTATGTGCCGAGGGTTAGCGAAATGCTCTAAAACACTCCCAAACATCATTTTGGGTCCAATGGATTAGAATGGATGCTTCACAAATTTGGTACCTCGAAATACTGCATTCAGGCTCGAACACAAGTTTTGCATCTTTCACGTGCCGAAGGTTAGCGAAATGCTCCGAAACACTCCCAAACATCATTTTGGTTCCAATGGAGTAGAATGGATGCTTTGCAACTTTTGTACCCCAAAATAGTGCATTCAAGCCCGAAACATAAGTTTTGCATCTTTTTATGTGCCGAAGGTTAGAGAAATGCTCCAAAACACTCCTAAACATCATTTTGGGTCCAATGGAGTAGAATGGATGCTTCACAACTTTGTTACCCTGAAATAGTGCATTCAGGCTCGAACACAAGTTTTGTATCTTTTACGTGCTGAAGGTTAGAGAAATGCTCCAAACACTCCCAAACATCATTTTGGTTCCAATGAAGTAGAATGGATGCTTCGCAACTTTGGTAACCCGAAATAGTGCATTCAGGCCCGAAACACAAGTTTTGCATCTTTTTACGTGCTGAAGGTTAGCGAAATGCTCCGAAACACTCCCAAACATCATTTTGGTTCCAATGGAGTAGAATGGATGCTTCGCATCTTTGGTATCCCGAAATAGTGCATTCAGGCCCAAAACACAAGTTTTGCATCTTTTTACGTGCCGAAGGTCAGCGAAATGCTCCGATACACTCCCAAACATCATTTTGGTTGCAATGGAGTAGAATGGATGCTTCGCAACTTTGGTACCCCAAAATAGTGCATTCAGGCTCGAACACAAGTTTTGCATGTTTTACGTGCCGAAGGATAGCGAAATGCTCCAAAACACTGCCAAACATCATTTTGGTTCCAATGGAGTAGAATAGATGCTTCGCAACTTTGGTAACCCGAAATAGTGCATTCAAGCCCGAAACACAAGTTTTGCATCTTTTCACGTGCCGAAGGTTAGCAAAATGCTCCGAAGCACTCCCGAACATCAATTTGGGTCCAATGGAGTGGAATGGATGGTTCACAACCTTGGTACCCTGAAACAGTGCATTCAGGCTCGAACACAAGTTTTGCATCTATTACATGCCGAAGGTAAGCGAAATGCTCCGAAACACTCCCAAACATCATTTTGGTTCCAATGGAGTAGAATGGATGCTTCGCAACTTTGGTACCCCGAAATAGTGTATTCATGCTCGAAACACAAGTTTTGCATCTTTTTATGTGCCGAAGGTTCGCGAAATGCTCCTAAACACTCCCAAACATCATTTTGGGTCCAATGGAGTAGAATGGATGCTTCACAACTTTGGTACCCCAAAATAGTGCATTCAGGCTCGAACACAAGTTTTGAATCTTTTACGTGCCGAAGGTTAGCGAAATGCTCCAAAACACTGCCAAACATCATTTTGGTTCCAATGGAGTAGAATAGATGCTTCGCAACTTTGGTAACCCGAAATAGTGCATTCATGCCCGAATCACAAGTTTTGCATCTTTTTACGTGCTGAGGGTTAGCGAAATGCTCTAAAACACTCCCAAACATCATTTTGGGTCCAATGGATTAGAATGGATGCTTCACAACTTTGGTACCTCGAAATACTGCATTTAGGCTCGAACACAAGTTTTGCATCTTTCACGTGCCGAAGGTTAGCGAAATGCTCCGAAACACTCCCATACATCATTTTGTTTCCAATGGAGTAGAATGGATGCTTCGCAACTTTGGTACCCCAAAATAGTGCATTCATGCCCGAAACATAAGTTTTGCATCTTTTTATGTGCCGAAGGTTAGCGAAATGCTCCAAAACACTCCCAAACATCATTTTGGGTCCAATGAAGTAGAATGGATGCTTCACAACTTTGGTACCTCGAAATACTGCATTCAGGCTCGAACACAAGTTTTGCATCTTTTACGTGCCGAAGGTTAGCGAAATGCTCCGAAACACTCCCATACATCATTTTGGTTCCAATGGAGTAGAATGGATGCTTCGCAACTTTGGTACCCCAAAATAGTGCATTCATGCCCGAAACATAAGTTTTGCATCTTTTTATGTGCCGAAGGTTAGCGAAATGCTCCAAAACACTCCCAAACATCATTTTGGGTCCAATGGAGTAGAATGGATGCTTCACAACTTTGGTACCCTGAAATAGTGCATTCAGGCTCGAACACAAGTTTTGCATCTCTTACGTACTGAAGGTTAGCGAAATGGTCCAAACACTCCCAAACATCATTTTGGTTCCAATGAAGCAGAATGGATGCTTCGCAACTTTGGTAACCCGAAATAGTGCATTCAGGCCCGAAACACAAGTTTTGCATCTTTTTACGTGCTGCAGGTTAGCGAAATGCTCCGAAACACTCCCAAACATCATTTTGGTTCCAATGGAGTAGAATGGATGCTTCGCAACTTTGGTATCCCGAAATAGTGCATTCAGGCCCGAAACACAAGTTTTGCATCTTTTTACGTGCCGAAGGTCAGCGAAATGCTCCGAAACACTCCCAAACATCATTTTGGTTCCAATGGAGTAGAATGGATGCTTCACAACTTTGGTACCCCGAAATAGTGCATTCATGCTCGAAACACAAGTTTTGCATCTTTTTATGTGCCGAAGGTTCGCGAAATTCTCCTAAACACTCCCAAACATCATTTTGGTTCCAATGGAGTAGAATGGATGCTTCGCAACTTTGGTACCCCGAAATAGTGCATTCATGCTCGAAACACAAGTTTTGCATCTTTTTATGTGCCGAAGGTTCGCGAAATGCTCCTAAACACTCCCAAACATCATTTTGGGTCCAATGGAGTAGAATGGATGCTTCACAACTTTGGTACCCCGAAATAGTGCATTCAGGCTCGAACACAAGTTTTGCATCTATTACATGCCGAAGGTTAGCGAAATGCTCCGAAACACTCCCAAACATCATTTTGGTTTCAATGGAGTAGAATGGATGCTTCGTAACTTTGGTACCCCAAAATAGTGCATTCATGCCCGAAACATAAGTTTTGCATCTTTTTATGTGCCGAAGGATAGCGAAATGCTCCAAAACACTCCCAAACATCATTTTGGGTCCAATGGAGTAGAATGGATGCTTCACAACTTTGGTACCCTGAAATAGTGCATTCAGGCTCGAACACAAGTTTTGCATCTCTTACGTACTGAAGGTTAGCGAAATGGTCCAAACACTCCCAAACATCATTTTGGTTCCAATGAAGCAGAATGGATGCTTCGCAACTTTGGTAACCCTAAATAGTGCATTCAGGCCCGAAACACAAGTTTTGCATCTTTTTACGTGCTGAAGGTTAGCGAAATGCTCCGAAACACTCCGAAACATCATTTTGGTTCCAATGGAGTAGAATGGATGCTTCGCAACTTTGGTATCCCGAAATAGTGCATTCAGGCCCAAAACACAAGTTTTGCATCTTTTTACGTGCCGAAGGTCAGCGAAATGCTCCGAAACACTCCCAAACATCATTTTGGTTCCAATGGAGTAGAATGGATGCTTCACAACTTTGGTACCGCGAAATAGTGCATTCAGGCTCGAACACAAGTTTTGCATCTATTACATGCCGAAGGTTAGCGAAATGCTCCGAAACACTCCCAAACATCATTTTGGTTCCAATGGAGTAGAATGGATGCTTCGCAACTTTGGTACCCCGAAATAGTGCATTCATGCTCGAAACACAAGTTTTGCTTCTTTTTATGTGCCGAAGGTTCGCGAAATGCTCCTAAACACTCCCAAACATCATTTTGGGTCCAATGGAGTAGAATGGATGCTTCACAACTTTGGTACCCCGAAATAGTGCATTCAGGCTCAAACACAAGTTTTGCATCTTTCACGTGCCGAAGGTTAGCGAAATGCTCCGAAACACTCCCAAACATCATTTTGGTTTCAATGGAGTAGAATGGATGCTTCGTAACTTTGGTACCCCGAAATAGTGTATTCATGCCCGAAACACAAGTTTTGCATCTTTTTACGTGCTGAAGGTTAGCGAAATGCTCCGAAACACTCCCAAACATCATTTTGGTTCCAATGGAGTAGAATGGATGCTTCGCAACTTTGGTACCCCGAAATAGTGCATTCATGCTCGAAACACAAGTTTTGCTTCTTTTTATGTGCCGAAGGTTCGCGAAATGCTCCTAAACACTCCCAAACATCATTTTGGGTCCAATGGAGTAGAATGGATGCTTCACAACTTTGGTACCCCGAAATAGTGCATTCAGGCTCAAACACAAGTTTTGCATCTTTCACGTGCCGAAGGTTAGCGAAATGCTCCGAAACACTCCCAAACATCATTTTGGTTTCAATGGAGTAGAATGGATGCTTCGTAACTTTGGTACCCCGAAATAGTGTATTCATGCCCGAAACACAAGTTTTGCATCTTTTTACGTGCCGAGGGTTAGCGAAATGCTCTAAAACACTCCCAAACATCATTTTGGGTCCAATGGATTAGAATGGATGCTTCACAACTTTGGTACCTCGAAATACTGCATTCAGGCTCGAACACAAGTTTTG
Organism: Cenchrus fungigraminus; assembly: GCA_036936925.1. Classification (NCBI taxonomy): domain Eukaryota; kingdom Viridiplantae; phylum Streptophyta; class Magnoliopsida; order Poales; family Poaceae; genus Cenchrus; species Cenchrus fungigraminus. The sequence continues at coordinate 155,603 of JAQONI010000018.1, read as the reverse complement.
CATCTTTTACGTGCCGAAGGTTAGCGAAATGCTCCGAAACACTCCCATACATCATTTTGGTTCCAATGGAGTAGAATGGATGCTTCGCAACTTTGGTACCCCAAAATAGTGCATTCATGCCCGAAACATAAGTTTTGCATCTTTTTATGTGCCGAAGGTTAGCGAAATGCTCCAAAACACTCCTAAACATCATTTTGGGTCCAATGGAGTAGAATAGATGCTTCACAACTTTGGTACCCTGAAATTGTGCATTCAGGCTCGAACACAAGTTTTGCATCTTTTACGTGCTGAAGGTTAGCGAAATGCTCCAAACACTCCGAAACATCATTTTGGTTCTAATGAAGTAGAATGGATGCTTCGCAATTTTGGCAACCCGAAATAGTGCATTCAGGCCCGAAACACAAGTTTTGCATCTTTTTACGTGCTGAAGGTTAGCGAAATGCTCCGAAACACTCCCAAACATCATTTTGGTTCCAATGGAGTAGAATGGATGCTTCGCAACTTTGGTATCCCGAAATAGTGCATTCAGGCCCGAAACACAAGTTTTGCATCTTTTTACGTGCCGAAGGTCAGCGAAATGCTCCAAAACACTCCCAAACATCATTTTGGTTCCAATGGAGTAGAATAGATGCTTCGCAACTTTGGTAACCCAAAATAGTGCATTCAAGCCCGAAACACAAGTTTTGCATCTTTTCACGTGCCGAAGGTTAGCAAAATGCTCCGAAGCACTCCCAAACATCAATTTGGGTCCAATGGTGTAGAATGGATGGTTCACAACTTTGGTACCCCGAAAAAGTGCATTCAGGCTTGAACACAAGTTTTGCATCTATTACATGCCGAAGGTTAGCGAAATGCTCCGAAACACTCCCAAACATCATTTTGGTTCCAATGCAGTAGAATGGATGCTTCGCAACTTTGGTACCCCGAAATAGTGCATTCATGCTCGAAACACAAGTTTTGCATCTTTTTATGTGCCGAAGGTTCGCGAAATGCTCCTAAACACTCCCAAACATCATTTTGGATCCAATGGAGTAGAATGGATGCTTCACAACTTTGGTACCCCGAAATAGTGCATTCAGGCTCGAACACAAGTTTTGCATCTTTTACGTGCCGAAGGTTAGCGAAATGCTCCGAAACACTCACAAACATCATTTTGATTCCAATGGAGTAGAATGGATGCTTCGCAACTTTGGTACCCCGAACTAGTGCATTCAGGCTCGAACACAAGTTTTGCATCAATTACGTGCCGAAGGTTAGCGAAATGTTCCGAAACACTCCTAAACATCATTTTGGGTTCAATGGAGTAGAATGGATGCTTCACAACTTTGGTACCCCGAAATAGTGCTTTCAGGCTCGAACACAAGTTTTGCATCTTTTACGTGCCGAAGGTTAGCGAAATGCTTCGAAACACTCCCAAACATCATTTTGGGTTCAATGGAGTGGAATGGATGCTTCACAACTTTGGTACCCCGAAATAGTGCATTCTGGCTCGAACACAAGTTTTGCATCTTTTACGTGCCGAAGGTTAGCAAAATGCTTTGAAACACTCCCAAACATCATTTTGGTTTCAATGGAGTTGAATGGATGCTTCGCAACTTTGGTACCCCGAAATAGTGCATTCATGCCCGAAACACAAGTTTTGCATCTTTTTACGTGCCGAGGGTTAGCGAAATGCTCTCAAACACTCCCAAACATCATTTTGGGTCCAATGGATTAGAATGGATGTTTCACAACTTTGGTACCTCGAAATACTGCATCCAGGCTCGAACACAAGTTTTGCATCTTTTACGTGCCGAAGGTTAGCGAAATGCTCCGAAACACTCCCATACATCATTTTGGTTCCAATGGAGTAGAATGGATGCTACGCAACTTTGGTACCCCAAAATAGTGCATTCAGGCCCGAAACACAAGTTTTGCATCTTTTTACGTGCTGAAGGTTAGTGAAATGCTCCGAAACACTCCCAAACATCATTTTGCTTCCAATGGAGTAGAATGGATGCTTCGCAACTTTGGTATCCCGAAATAGTGCATTCAGGCCCGAAACACAAGTTTTGCATCTTTTTACGTGCCGAAGGTCAGCGAAATGCTCCAAAACACTCCCAAACATCATTTTGGTTCCAATGGAGTAGAATGGATGCTTCGCAACTTTGGTACCCCGAAATAGTGCATTCAGGCTCGAACACATCTTTTGCATCTTTTACGTGCCGAAGGTTAGCGAAATGCTCCGAAGCACTCCCAAACATCAATTTGGGTCCAATGGAGTAGAATGGATGGTTCACAACTTTGGTACCCCGAAATAGTGCATTCAGGCTCGAACACAAGTTTTGCATCTATTACATGCCGAAGGTTAGCGAAATGCTCCGAAACACTCCCAAACATCATTTTGGTTCCAATGGAGTAGAATGGATGCTTCGCAACTTTGGTACCCTGAAATAGTGCATTCAGGCTCGAACACAAGTTTTGCATCTTTTACGTGCCGAAGGTTTGCGAAATGCTCCAAAACACTGCCAAACATCATTTTGGTTCCAATGGAGTAGAATAGATGCTTCGCAACTTTGGTAACCCAAAATAGTGCATTCAAGCCCGAAACACAAGTTTTGCATCTTTTCACGTGCCGAAGGTTAGCAAAATACTCCGAAGCACTCCCAAACATCAATTTGGGTCCAATGGTGTAGAATGGATGGTTCACAACTTTGGTACCCCGAAATAGTGCATTCAGGCTTGAACACAAGTTTTGCATCTATTACATGCCGAAGGTTAGCGAAATGCTCCGAAACACTCCCAAACATCATTTTGGTTCCAATGCAATAGAATGGATGCTTCGCAACTTTGGTACCCCGAAATAGTGCATTCATGCTCGAAACACAAGTTTTGCATCTTTTTATGTGCCGAAGGTTCGCGAAATGCTCCTAAACACTCCCAAACATCATTTTGGGTCCAATGGAGTAGAATGGATGCTTCACAACTTTGGTACCCCGAAATAGTGCATTCAGGCTCGAACACAAGTTTTGCATCTTTTACGTGCCGAAGGTTAGCGAAATGCTCCGAAACACTCACAAACATCATTTTGATTCCAATGGAGTAGAATGGATGCTTCGCAACTTTGGTACCCCGAACTAGTGCATTCAGGCTCGAACACAAGTTTTGCATCAATTACGTGCCGAAGGTTAGCGAAATGTTCCGAAACACTCCTAAACATCATTTTGGGTTCAATGGAGTAGAATGGATGCTTCACAACTTTGGTACCCCGAAATAGTGCTTTCAGGCTCGAACACAAGTTTTGCATCTTTTACGTGCCGAAGGTTAGCGAAATGCTTCGAAACACTCCCAAACATCATTTTGGGTTCAATGGAGTGGAATGGATGCTTCACAACTTTGGTACCCCGAAATAGTGCATTCAGGCTCGAACACAAGTTTTGCATCTTTTACGTGCCGAAGGTTAGCAAAATGCTATGAAACACTCCCAAACATCATTTTGGTTTCAATGGAGTTGAATGGATGCTTCGCAACTTTGGTACCCCGAAATAGTGCATTCATGCCCGAAACACAAGTTTTGCATCGTTTTACGTGCCGAGGGTTAGCGAAATGCTCTCAAACACTCCCAAACATCATTTTGGGTCCAATGGATTAGAATGGATGCTTCACAACTTTGGTACCTCGAAATACTGCACCCAGGCTCGAACACAAGTTTTGCATCTTTTACGTGCCGAAGGTTAGCGAAATGCTCCGAAACACTCCCATACATCATTTTGGTTCCAATGGAGTAGAATGGATGCTACGCAACTTTGGTACCCCAAAATAGTGCATTCAGGCCCGAAACACAAGTTTTGCATCTTTTTACGTGCTGAAGGTTAGCGAAATGCTCCGAAACACTCCCAAAGATCATTTTGGTTCCAATGGAGTAGAATGGATGCTTCGCAACTTTGGTATCCCGAAATAGTGCATTCAGGCCCGAAACACAAGTTTTGCATCTTTTTACGTGCCGAAGGTCAGCGAAATGCTCCGAAACACTCCCAAACATCATTTTGGTTCCAATGGAGTAGAATGGATGCTTCGCAACTTTGGAACCCCGAAATAGTGCATTCAGGCTCGAACACAAGTTTTGCATCTTTTACGTGCTGAAGGTTAGCGAAATGCTCCAAAGCACTCCCAAACATCAATTTGGGTCCAATGGAGTAGAATGGATGGTTCACAACTTTGGTACCCCGAAATAGTGCATTTAGGCTCGAACACAAGTTTTGCATCTATTACATGCCGAAGGTTAGCGAAATGCTCCGAAACACTCCGAAACATCATTTTGGTTCCAATGGAGTAGAATGGATGCTTCGCAACTTTGGTACCCTGAAATAGTGCATTCAGGCTCGAACACAAGTTTTGCATCTTTTACGTGCCGAAGGTTAGCGAAATGCTCCAAAACACTGCCAAACATCATTTTGGTTCCAATGGAGTAGAATAGATGCTTCGCAACTTTGGTAACCCGAAATAGTGCATTCAAGCCCGAAACACAAGTTTTGCATCTTTTCACGTGCCGAAGGTTAGCAAAATGCTCCGAAGCACTCCCAAACATCAATTTGGGTCCAATGGTGTAGAATGGATGGTTCACAACTTTGGTACCCCGAAATAGTGCATTCAGGCTTGAACACAAGTTTTGCATCTATTACATGCCGAAGGTTAGCGAAATGCTCCGAAACACTCCCAAACATCATTTTGGTTCCAATGCAGTAGAATGGGTGCTTCGCAACTTTGGTACCCCGAAATAGTGCATTCATGCTCGAAACACAAGTTTTGCATCTTTTTATGTGCCGAAGGTTCGCGAAATGCTCCTAAACACTCCCAAACATCATTTTGGGTCCAATGGAGTAGAATGGATGCTTCACAACTTTGGTACCCCGAAATAGTGCATTCAGGCTCGAACACAAGTTTTGCATCTTTTACGTGCCGAAGGTTAGCGAAATGCTCCGAAACACTCACAAACATCATTTTGATTCCAATGGAGTAGAATGGATGCTTCGCAACTTTGGTACCCCGAACTAGTGCATTCAGGCTCGAACACAAGTTTTGCATCAATTACGTGCCGAAGGTTAGCGAAATGTTCCGAAACACTCCTAAACATCATTTTGGTTTCAATGGAGTAGAATGGATGCTTCACAACTTTGGTACCCCGAAATAGTGCTTTCAGGCTCGAACACAAGTTTTGCATCTTTTACGTGCCGAAGGTTAGCGAAATGCTTCGAAACACTCCCAAACATCATTTTGGGTTCAATGGAGTGGAATGGATGCTTCACATCTTTGGTACCCCGAAATAGTGCATTCAGGCTCGAACACAAGTTTTGCATCTTTTACGTGCCGAAGGTTAGCAAAATGCTATGAAACACTCCCAAACATCATTTTGGTTTCAATGGAGTAGAATGGATGCTTCGCAACTTTGGTACCCCGAAATAGTGCATTCATGCCCGAAACACAAGTTTTGCATCTTTTTACGTGCCGAGGGTTAGCGAAATGCTCTCAAACACTCCCAAACATCATTTTGGGTCCAATGGATTAGAATGGATGCTTCACAACTTTGGTACCTCGAAATACTGCATCCAGGCTCGAACACAAGTTTTGCATCTTTTACGTGCCGAAGGTTAGCGAAATGCTCCCAAACACACCCATACATCATTTTCGTTCCAATGGAGTAGAATGGATGCTTCGCAACTTTGGTACCCCAAAATAGTGCATTCATGCCCGAAACACAAGTTTTGCATCTTTTTATGTGCCGAAGGTTAGCGAAATGCTCCAAAACACTCCTAAACATCATTTTGGGTCCAATGGAGTAGAATGGATGCTTCACAACTTTGGTACCCTGAAATAGTGCATTCAGGCTCGAACACAAGTTTTGCATCTTTTACGTGCTGAAGGTTAGCGAAATACTCCAAACACTCCCAAACATCATTTTGGTTCCAATGAAGTAGAATGGATGCTTCGCAACTTTGGTAACCCGAAGTAGTGCATTCAGGCCCTAAACACAAGTTTTGCATCTTTTTACGTGCCGAAGGTCCGCGAAATGCTCCGAAACACTCGCAAACACCATTTTGGTTCCAATGGAGTAGAATGGATGCTTCGCAACTTTGGTATCCTGAAATAGTGCATTCAGGCCCGAAACACAAGTCTTGCATCTTTTTTGAGCCAAAGGTTAGCGAAATGCTCCGAAACACTCCCAAACATCATTTTGGTTCCAATGGAGTAGAATGGATGCTTCGCAACTTTGGTACCCCGAAATTCTGCATTCATGCCCGAAACACAAGTTTTGCATCTTTTTACGTGGCGAAGGTTAGTGAAATGCTCCAAAATACTCCCAAACATCATTTTGGGTCCAATGGAGTAGAATGGATGCTTCACAACTTTGGTACCCCGAAATAGTGCATTCAGGCTCGAACACAAGTTTTGCATCTTTTACGTGCCGAAGGTTAGCAAAATGCTCCGAAGCACTCCCAAACATCAATTTGGGTCCAATGGAATAGAATGGATGATTCGCAAGTTCGGTACCCCGAAATAGTGCATTCATGCTCGAAACACAAGTTTTGCATCTTTTTATGTGCCGAAGGTTCGCGAAATGCTCCGAAACACTCCCAAACATCATTTTGGGTCCAATGGAATAGAATGGATGCTACGCAACTTTGGTACCCCGAAATAGTGCATTCAGGCTCGAACACAAGTTTTGCATCTTTTACGTGCCGAAGGTTAGCGAAATGCTCCAAAACACTGCCAAACATCATTTTGGTACCAATGGAGTAGAATAGATGCTTCGCAACTTTGGTAACCCGAAATAGTGCATTCAAGCCCGAAACACAAGTTTTGCATCTTTTCACGTGCCGAAGGTTAGCGAAATGCTCCGAAGCAGTCCCAAACATCAATTTGGGTCCAATGGAGTAGAATGGATGGTTCACAACTTTGGTAACCCGAAATAGTGCATTCAGGCTCGAACACAAGTTTTGCATCTATTACATGCCGAAGGTTAGCGAAATGCTCCGAAACACTCCCAAACATCATTTTGGTTCCAATGGAGTAGAATGGATGTTTCGCAAGTTTGGTACCCCGAAATAATGCATTCATGCTCGAAACACAAGTTTTGCATCTTTTTATGTGCCGAAGGTTCGCGAAATGCTCCTAAACACTCCCAAACATCATTTTGGGTCCAATGGAGTAGAATGGATCCTTCACAACTTTGGTACCCCGAAATAGTGCATTCAGGCTCGAACACAAGTTTTGCATCTTTTACGTGCCGAAGGTTAGCGAAATGCTCCGAAACACTCCCAAACATCATTTTGGTTCCAATGGAGTAGAATGGTTGCTTCGCAACTTTGGTACCCCGAAATTGTGCATTCATGCCCGAAACACAAGTTTTGCATCTTTTTACGTGGCGAAGGTTAGTGAAATGCTCCAAAATACTCCCAAACATCATTTTGGGTCCAATGGAGTAGAATGGATGCTTCACAACTTTGGTACCCCGAAATAGTGCATTCAGGCTCGAACACAAGTTTTGCATCTTTTACGTGCCGAAGGTTAGCGAAATGCTCCGAAGCACTCCCAAACATCAATTTGGGTCCAATGGAGTAGAATGGATGGTTCACAACTTTGGTACCCCGAAATAGTGCATTCAGGCTCGAACACAAGTTTTGCATCTATTACATGCCGAAGGTTAGCGAAATGCTCCGAAACACTCCCAAACATCATTTTGGTTCCAATGGAGTAGAATGGATGCTTCGCAACTTTGGTACCCTGAAATAGTGCATTCAGGCTCGAACACAAGTTTTGCATCTTTTACGTGCCGAAGGTTAGCGAAATGCTCCAAAACACTGCCAAACATCATTTTGGTTCCAATGGAGTAGAATAGATGCTTCGCAACTTTGGTAACCCAAAATAGTGCATTCAAGCCCGAAACACAAGTTTTGCATCTTTTCACGTGCCGAAGGTTAGCAAAATGCTCCGAAGCACTCCCAAACATCAATTTGGGTCCAATGGTGTAGAATGGATGGTTCACAACTTTGGTACCCCGAAATAGTGCATTCAGGCTTGAACACAAGTTTTGCATCTATTACATGCCGAAGGTTAGCGAAATGCTCCGAAACACTCCCAAACATCATTTTGGTTCCAATGCAGTAGAATGGGTGCTTCGCAACTTTGGTACCCCGAAATAGTGCATTCATGCTCGAAACACAAGTTTTGCATCTTTTTATGTGCCGAAGGTTCGCGAAATGCTCCTAAACACTCCCAAACATCATTTTGGGTCCAATGGAGTAGAATGGATGCTTCACAACTTTGGTACCCCGAAATAGTGCATTCAGGCTCGAACACAAGTTTTGCATCTTTTACGTGCCGAAGGTTAGCGAAATGCTCCGAAACACTCACAAACATCATTTTGATTCCAATGGAGTAGAATGGATGCTTCGCAACTTTGGTACCCCGAACTAGTGCATTCAGGCTCGAACACAAGTTTTGCATCAATTACGTGCCGAAGGTTAGCGAAATGTTCCGAAACACTCCTAAACATCATTTTGGTTTCAATGGAGTAGAATGGATGCTTCACAACTTTGGTACCCCGAAATAGTGCTTTCAGGCTCGAACACAAGTTTTGCATCTTTTACGTGCCGAAGGTTAGCGAAATGCTTCGAAACACTCCCAAACATCATTTTGGTTTCAATGGAGTGGAATGGATGCTTCACTTCTTTGGTACCCCGAAATAGTGCATTCAGGCTCGAACACAAGTTTTGCATCTTTTACGTGCCGAAGGTTAGCAAAATGCTATGAAACACTCCCAAACATCATTTTGGTTTCAATGGAGTAGAATGGATGCTTCGCAACTTTGGTACCCCGAAATAGTGCATTCATGCCCGAAACACAAGTTTTGCATCTTTTTACGTGCCGAGGGTTAGCGAAATGCTCTCAAACACTCCCAAACATCATTTTGGGTCCAATGGATTAGAATGGATGCTTCACAACTTTGGTACCTCGAAATACTGCATCCAGGCTCGAACACAAGTTTTGCATCTTTTACGTGCCGAAGGTTAGCGAAATGCTCCCAAACACACCCATACATCATTTTCGTTCCAATGGAGTAGAATGGATGCTTCGCAACTTTGGTACCCCAAAATAGTGCATTCATGCCCGAAACACAAGTTTTGCATCTTTTTATGTGCCGAAGGTTAGCGAAATGCTCCAAAACACTCCTAAACATCATTTTGGGTCCAATGGAGTAGAATGGATGCTTCACAACTTTGGTACCCTGAAATAGTGCATTCAGGCTCGAACACAAGTTTTGCATCTTTTACGTGCTGAAGGTTAGCGAAATACTCCAAACACTCCCAAACATCATTTTGGTTCCAATGAAGTAGAATGGATGCTTCGCAACTTTGGTAACCCGAAGTAGTGCATTCAGGCCCTAAACACAAGTTTTGCATCTTTTTACGTGCCGAAGGTCCGCGAAATGCTCCGAAACACTCGCAAACACCATTTTGGTTCCAATGGAGTAGAATGGATGCTTCGCAACTTTGGTATCCTGAAATAGTGCATTCAGGCCCGAAACACAAGTCTTGCATCTTTTTTGAGCCAAAGGTTAGCGAAATGCTCCGAAACACTCCCAAACATCATTTTGGTTCCAATGGAGTAGAATGGATGCTTCGCAACTTTGGTACCCCGAAATTCTGCATTCATGCCCGAAACACAAGTTTTGCATCTTTTTACGTGGCGAAGGTTAGTGAAATGCTCCAAAATACTCCCAAACATCATTTTGGGTCCAATGGAGTAGAATGGATGCTTCACAACTTTGGTACCCCGAAATAGTGCATTCAGGCTCGAACACAAGTTTTGCATCTTTTACGTGCCGAAGGTTAGCAAAATGCTCCGAAGCACTCCCAAACATCAATTTGGGTCCAATGGAATAGAATGGATGATTCGCAAGTTCGGTACCCCGAAATAGTGCATTCATGCTCGAAACACAAGTTTTGCATCTTTTTATGTGCCGAAGGTTCGCGAAATGCTCCGAAACACTCCCAAACATCATTTTGGGTCCAATGGAATAGAATGGATGCTACGCAACTTTGGTACCCCGAAATAGTGCATTCAGGCTCGAACACAAGTTTTGCATCTTTTACGTGCCGAAGGTTAGCGAAATGCTCCAAAACACTGCCAAACATCATTTTGGTACCAATGGAGTAGAATAGATGCTTCGCAACTTTGGTAACCCGAAATAGTGCATTCAAGCCCGAAACACAAGTTTTGCATCTTTTCACGTGCCGAAGGTTAGCGAAATGCTCCGAAGCAGTCCCAAACATCAATTTGGGTCCAATGGAGTAGAATGGATGGTTCACAACTTTGGTAACCCGAAATAGTGCATTCAGGCTCGAACACAAGTTTTGCATCTATTACATGCCGAAGGTTAGCGAAATGCTCCGAAACACTCCCAAACATCATTTTGGTTCCAATGGAGTAGAATGGATGTTTCGCAAGTTTGGTACCCCGAAATAATGCATTCATGCTCGAAACACAAGTTTTGCATCTTTTTATGTGCCGAAGGTTCGCGAAATGCTCCTAAACACTCCCAAACATCATTTTGGGTCCAATGGAGTAGAATGGATCCTTCACAACTTTGGTACCCCGAAATAGTGCATTCAGGCTCGAACACAAGTTTTGCATCTTTTACGTGCCGAAGGTTAGCGAAATGCTCCGAAACACTCCCAAACATCATTTTGGTTCCAATGGAGTAGAATGGTTGCTTCGCAACTTTGGTACCCCGAAATTGTGCATTCATGCCCGAAACACAAGTTTTGCATCTTTTTACGTGGCGAAGGTTAGTGAAATGCTCCAAAATACTCCCAAACATCATTTTGGGTCCAATGGAGTAGAATGGATGCTTCACAACTTTGGTACTCCCAAACATCATTTTGGTTCCAATGGAGTAGAATAGATGCTTCGCAACTTTGGTAACCCGAAATAGTGCATTCAAGCCCGAAACAGAAGTTTTGCATCTTTTCACGTGCCGAAGGTTAGCAAAATGCTCCGAAGCACTCCCAAACATCAATTTGGGTCCAATGGAGTAGAATGGATGATTCGCAACTTCGGTACCCTGAAATAGAGCATTCATGCTCGAAACACAAGTTTTGCATCTTTTTATGTGCCGAAGGTTCGCGAAATGCTCCTAAACACTCCCAAACATCATTTTGGGTCCAATGGACTAGAATGGATGCTTCGCAACTTTGGTACCCTGAAATTGTGCATTCAGGCTCGAACACAAGTTTTGCATCTTTTACGTGCTGAAGGTTAGCGAAATGCTCCAAACACTCCGAAACATCATTTTGGTTCTAATGAAGTAGAATGGATGCTTCGCAATTTTGGCAACCCGAAATAGTGCATTCAGGCCCGAAACACAAGTTTTGCATCTTTTTACGTGCTGAAGGTTAGCGAAATGCTCTGAAACACTCCCAAACATCATTTTGGTTCCAATGGAGTAGAATGGATGCTTCGCAACTTTGGTATCCCGAAATAGTGCATTCAGGCCCGAAACACAAGTTTTGCATCTTTTTACGTGCCGAAGGTCAGCGAAATGCTCCAAAACACTCCCAAACATCATTTTGGTTCCAATGGAGTAGAATGGATGCTTCGCAACTTTGGTACCCCGAAATAGTGCATTCATGCCCGAAACACAAGTTTTGCATCTTTTTACGTGCCGAGGGTTAGCGAAATGCTCTAAAACACTCCCAAACATCATTTTGGGTCCAATGGATTAGAATGGATGCTTCACAACTTTGGTACCTCGAAATACTGCATTCAGGCTCGAACACAAGTTTTGCATCTTTTACGTGCCGAAGGTTAGCGAAATGCTCCGAAACACTCCCATACATCATTTTGGTTCCAATGGAGTAGAATGGATGCTTCGCAACTTTGGTACCAGGAAATAGTGCATTCAGGCTCGAACACAAGTTTTGCATCTATTACATTACGAAGGTTAGCGAAATGCTTCGAAACACTCGCAAACATCATTTTGGTTCCAATGGAGAAGAATGGATGCTTCACAACTTTGGTACCCCGAAATAGTGCATTCATGCCCGAAACACAAGTTTTGCATCTTTTTATGTGCCGAAGGTTAGCGAAATGCTCCAAAACACTCCTAAACATCATTTTGGGTCCAATGGAGTAGAATGGATGCTTCACAACTTTGGTACCCTGAAATAGTGCATTCAGGCTCGAACACAAGTTTTGCATCTTTTACGTGCTGAAGGTTAGCGAAATGCTCCAAACAATCCCAAACATCATTTTGGTTCCAATGAAGTAGAATGGATGCTTCGCAACTTTGGTAACCCGTAATAGTGCATTCAGGCCCGAAACACAAGTTTTGCATCTTTTTACGTGCCGAAGGTCCGCGAAATGCTCCGAAACACTCCCAAACACCATTTTGGTTCCAATGGAGTAGAATGGAAGCTTCGCAACTTTGGTACCCTGAAATAATGCATTCATGCTCGAAACACAAGTTTTGCATCTTTTTATGTGCCGAAGGTTCGCGAAATGCTCCTAAACACTCCCAAACATCATTTTGGGTCCAATGGAGTAGAATGGATGCTTCACAACTTTGGAACCCTGAAATTGTGCATTCAGGCTCGAACACAAGTTTTGCATCTTTTACGTGCTGAAGGTTAGCGAAATGCTCCAAACACTCCGAAACATCATTTTGGTTCTAATGAAGTAGAATGGATGCTTCGCAATTTTGGCAACCCGAAATAGTGCATTCAGGCCCGAAACACAAGTTTTGCATCTTTTTACGTGCTGAAGGTTAGCGAAATGCTCCGAAACACTCCCAAACATCATTTTGGTTCCAATGGAGTAGAATGGATGCTTCGCAACTTTGGTATCCCGAAATAGTGCATTCAGGCCCGAAACACAAGTTTTGCATCTTTTTACGTGCCGAAGGTCAGCGAAATGCTCCAAAACACTCCCAAACATCATTTTGGTTCCAATGGAGTAGAATGGATGCTTCGCAACTTTGGTACCCCGAAATAGTGCATTCAGGCTCGAACACAAGTTTTGCATCTTTTACGTGCCGAAGGTTAGCGAAATGCTCCGAAGCACTCCCAAACATCAATTTGGGTCCAATGGAGTAGAATGGATGGTTCACAACTTTGGTACCCCGAAATAGTGCATTCAGGCTCGAACACAAGTTTTGCATCTATTACATGCCGAAGGTTAGCGAAATGCTCCGAAACACTCCCAAACATCATTTTGGTTCCAATGGAGTAGAATGGATGCTTCGCAACTTTGGTACCCGGAAATAGTGCATTCAGGCTCGAACACAAGGTTTGCATCTTTTACGTGCCGAAGGTTAGCGAAATACTCCAAAACACTGCCAAACATCATTTCGGTTCCAATGGAGTAGAATAGATGCTTCGCAACTTTGGTAACCCGAAATAGTGCATTCAAGCCCGAAACACAAGTTTTGCATCTTTTCACGTGCCGAAGGTTAGCGAAATGCTCCGAAGCACTCCCAAACATCAATTTGGGTCCAATGGAGTAGAATGGATGGTTCACAACTTTGGTAACCCGAAATAGTGCATTCAGGCTCGAACACAAGTTTTGCATCTATTACATGCCGAAGGTTAGCGAAATGCTCCGAAACACTCCCAAACATCATTTTGGTTCCAATGGAGTAGAATGGATGTTTCGCAACTTTGGTACCCCGAAATAATGCATTCATGCTCGAAACACAAGTTTTGCATCTTTTTATGTGCCGAAGGTTCGCGAAATGCTCCTAAACACTCCCAAACATCATTTTGGGTCCAATGGAGTAGAATGGATCCTTCACAACTTTGGTACCCCGAAATAGTGCATTCAGGCTCGAACACAAGTTTTGCATCTTTTACGTGCCGAAGGTTAGCGAAATGCTCCGAAACACTCCCAAACATCATTTTGGTTCCAATGGAGTAGAATGGATGCTTCGCAACTTTGGTACCCCGAAATTGTGCATTCATGCCCGAAACACAAGTTTTGCATCTTTTTACGTGGCGAAGGTTAGTGAAATGCTCCAAAATACTCCCAAACATCATTTTGGGTCCAATGGAGTAGAATGGATGCTTCACAACTTTGGTACCCCGAAATAGTGCATTCAGGCTCGAACACAAGTTTTGCATCTTTTACGTGCCGAAGGTTAGCGAAATGCTCCAAAACACTCCCAAAACATCATTTTGGTTCCAATGGAGTAGAATAGATGCTTCGCAACTTTGGTAACCCGAAATAGTGCATTCAAGCCCGAAACAGAAGTTTTGCATCTTTTCACATGCCGAAGGTTAGCAAAATGCTCCGAAGCACTCCCAAACATCAATTTGGGTCCAATGGAGTAGAATGGATGATTCGCAACTTCGGTACCCTGAAATAGTGCATTCATGCTCGAAACACAAGTTTTGCATCTTTTTATGTGCCGAAGGTTCGCGAAATGCTCCTAAACACTCCCAAACATCATTTTGGTTCCAATGGACTAGAATGGATGCTTCGCAACTTTGGTACCCTGAAATTGTGCATTCAGGCTCGAACACAAGTTTTGCATCTTTTACGTGCTGAAGGTTAGCGAAATGCTCCAAACACTCCGAAACATCATTTTGGTTCTAATGAAGTAGAATGGATGCTTCGCAATTTTGGCAACCCGAAATAGTGCATTCAGGCCCGAAACACAAGTTTTGCATCTTTTTACGTGCTGAAGGTTAGCGAAATGCTCCGAAACACTCCCAAACATCATTTTGGTTCCAATGGAGTAGAATGGATGCTTCGCAACTTTGGTATCCCGAAATAGTGCATTCAGGCCCGAAACACAAGTTTTGCATCTTTTTACGTGCCGAAGGTCAGCGAAATGCTCCAAAACACTCCCAAACATCATTTTGGTTCCAATGGAGTAGAATGGATGCTTCGCAACTTTGGTATCCCGAAATAGTGCATTCAGGCCCGAAACACAAGTTTTGCATCTTTTTACGTGCCGAAGGTCAGCGAAATGCTCCAAAACACTCCCAAACATCATTTTGGTTCCAATGGAGTAGAATGGATGCTTCGCAACTTTGGTACCCCGAAATAGTGCATTCAGGCTCGAACACAAGTTTTGCATCTTTTACGTGCCGAAGGTTAGCGAAATGCTCCGAAGCACTCCCAAACATCAATTTGGGTCCAATGGAGTAGAATGGATGGTTCACAACTTTGGTACCCCGAAATAGTGCATTTAGGCTCGAACACAAGTTTTGCATCTATTGCATGCCGAAGGTTAGCGAAATGCTCCGAAACACTCCCAAATATCATTTTGGTTCCAATGGAGTAGAATGGATGCTTCGCAACTTTGGTACCCTGAAATAGTGCATTCAGGCTCGAACACAAGTTTTGCATCTTTTACGTGCCGAAGGTTAGCGAAATGCTCCAAAACACTGCCAAACATCATTTTGGTTCCAATGGAGTAGAATAGATACTTCGCAACTTTGGTAACCCGAAATAGTGCATTCAAGCCCGAAACACAAGTTTTGCATCTTTTCACGTGCCGAAGGTTAGCGAAATGCTCTGAAGCACTCCCAAACATCAATTTGGGTCCAATGGAGTAGAATGGATGGTTCACAACTTTGGTAACCCGAAATAGTGCATTCAGGCTCGAACACAAGTTTTGCATCTATTACATGCCGAAGGTTAGCGAAATGCTCCGAAACACTCCCAAACATCATTTTGGTTCCAATGGAGTAGAATGGATGTTTCGCAACTTTGGTACCCCGAAATAATGCATTCATGCTCGAAACACAAGTTTTGCATCTTTTTATGTGCCGAAGGTTCGCGAAATGCTCCTAAACACTCCCAAACATCATTTTGGGTCCAATGGAGTAGAATGGATCCTTCACAACTTTGGTACCCCGAAATAGTGCATTCAGGCTCGAACACAAGTTTTGCATCTTTTACGTGCCGAAGGTTAGCGAAATGCTCCGAAACACTCCCAAACATCATTTTGGTTCCAATGGAGTAGAATGGATGCTTCGCAACTTTGGTACCCCGAAATTGTGCATTCATGCCCGAAACACAAGTTTTGCATCTTTTTACGTGGCGAAGGTTAGTGAAATGCTCCAAAATACTCCCAAACATCATTTTGGGTCCAATGGAGTAGAATGGATGCTTCACAACTTTGGTACCCCGAAATAGTGCATTCAGGCTCGAACACAAGTTTTGCATCTTTTACGTGCTGAAGGTTAGCGAAATGCTCCAAAACACTCCCAAAACATCATTTTGGTTCCAATGGAGTAGAATAGATGCTTCGCAACTTTGGTAACCCGAAATAATGCATTCAAGCCCGAAACAGAAGTTTTGCATCTTTTCACGTGCCGAAGGTTAGCAAAATGCTCCGAAGCACTCCCAAACATCAATTTGGGTCCAATGGAGTAGAATGGATGATTCGCAACTTCGGTACCCTGAAATAGTGCATTCATGCTCGAAACACAAGTTTTGCATCTTTTTATGTGCCGAAGGTTCGCGAAATGCTCCTAAACACTCCCAAACATCATTTTGGGTCCAATGGACTAGAATGGATGCTTCGCAACTTTGGTACCCTGAAATTGTGCATTCAGGCTCGAACACAAGTTTTGCATCTTTTACGTGCTGAAGGTTAGCGAAATGCTCCAAACACTCCGAAACATCATTTTGGTTCTAATGAAGTAGAATGGATGCTTCGCAATTTTGGCAACCCGAAATAGTGCATTCAGGCCCGAAACACAAGTTTTGCATCTTTTTACGTGCTGAAGGTTAGCGAAATGCTCCGAAACACTCCCAAACATCATTTTGGTTCCAATGGAGTAGAATGGATGCTTCGCAACTTTGGTATCCCGAAATAGTGCATTCAGGCCCGAAACACAAGTTTTGCATCTTTTTACGTGCCGAAGGTCAGCGAAATGCTCCAAAACACTCCCAAACATCATTTTGGTTCCAATGGAGTAGAATGGATGCTTCGCAACTTTGGTACCCCGAAATAGTGCATTCATGCCCGAAACACAAGTTTTGCATCTTTTTACGTGCCGAGGGTTAGCGAAATGCTCTAAAACACTCCCAAACATCATTTTGGGTCCAATGGATTAGAATGGATGCTTCACAACTTTGGTACCTCGAAATACTGCATTCAGGCTCGAACACAAGTTTTGCATCTTTTACGTGCCGAAGGTTAGCGAAATGCTCCGAAACACTCCCATACATCATTTTGGTTCCAATGGAGTAGAATGGATGCTTCGCAACTTTGGTACACCAAAATAGTGCATTCATGCCCGAAACACAAGTTTTGCATCTTTTTATGTGCCGAAGGTTAGCGAAATGCTCCAAAACACTCCTAAACATCATTTTGAGTCCAATGGAGTAGAATGGATGCTTCACAACTTTGGTACCCTGAAATAGTGCATTCAGGCTCGAACACAAGTTTTGCATCTTTTACGTGCTGAAGGTTAGCGAAATGCTCCAAACAATCCCAAACATCATTTTGGTTCCAATGAAGTAGAATGGATGCTTCGCAACTTTGGTAACCCGAAATAGTGCATTCAGGCCCGAAACACAAGTTTTGCATCTTTTTACGTGCCGAAGGTCCGCGAAATGCTCCGAAACACTCCCAAACACCATTTTGGTTCCAATGGAGTAGAATGGAAGCTTCGCAACTTTGGTACCCCGAAATAATGCATTCATGCTCGAAACACAAGTTTTGCATCTTTTTATGTGCCGAAGGTTCGCAAAATGCTCCTAAACACTCCCAAACATCATTTTGGGTCCAATGGAGTAGAATGGATGCTTCACAACTTTGGAACCCTGAAATTGTGCATTCAGGCTCGAACACAAGTTTTGCATCTTTTACGTGCTGAAGGTTAGCGAAATGCTCCAAACACTCCGAAACATCATTTTGGTTCTAATGAAGTAGAATGGATGCTTCGCAATTTTGGCAACCCGAAATAGTGCATTCAGGCCCGAAACACAAGTTTTGCATCTTTTTACGTGCTGAAGGTTAGCGAAATGCTCCGAAACACTCCCAAACATCATTTTGGTTCCAATGGAGTAGAATAGATGCTTCGCAACTTTGGTATCCCGAAATAGTGCATTCAGGCCCGAAACACAAGTTTTGCATCTTTTTACGTGCCGAAGGTCAGCGAAATGCTCCGAAACACTCCCAAACATCATTTTGGTTCCAATGGAGTAGAATGGATGCTTCGCAACTTTGGAACCCCGAAATAGTGCATTCAGGCTCGAACACAAGTTTTGCATCTTTTACGTGCCGAAGGTTAGCGAAATGCTCCGAAGCACTCCCAAACATCAATTTGGGTCCAATGGAGTAGAATGGATGGTTCACAACTTTGGTACCCCGAAATAGTGCATTCAGGCTCGAACACAAGTTTTGCATCTATTACATGCCGAAGGTTAGCGAAATGCTCCGAAACACTCCCAAACATCATTTTGGTTCCAATGGAGTAGAATGGATGCTTCGCAACTTTGGTACCCTGAAATAGTGCATTTAGGCTCGAACACAAGTTTTGCATCTTTTACGTGCCGAAGGTTAGCGAAATGCTCCAAAACACTGCCAAACATCATTTTGGTTCCAATGGAGTAGAATAGATGCTTCGCAACTTTGGTAACCCAAAATAGTGCATTCAAGCCCGAAACACAAGTTTTGCATCTTTTCACGTTCCGAAGGTTAGCAAAATGCTCCGAAGCACTCCCAAACATCAATTTGGGTCCAATGGTGTAGAATGGATGGTTCACAACTTTGGTACCCCGAAATAGTGCATTCAGACTCGAACACAAGTTTTGCATCTATTACATGCCGAAGGTTAGCGAAATGCTCCGAAACACTCCCAAACATCATTTTCGTTCCAATGCAGTAGAATGGATGCTTCGCAACTTTGGTACCCCGAAATAGTGAATTCATGCTCGAAACACAAGTTTTGCATCTTTTTATGTGCCGAAGGTTCGCGAAATGCTCCTAAACACTCCCAAACATCATTTTGGGTCCAATGGAGTAGAATAGATGCTTCACAACTTTGGTACCCCGAAATAGTGCATTCAGGCTCGAACACAAGTTTTGCATCTTTTACGTGCCGAAGGTTAGCGAAATGCTCCGAAACACTCCCAAACATCATTTTGATTCCAATGGAGTAGAATGGATGCTTCGCAACTTTGGTACCCCGAACTAGTGCATTCAGGCTCGAACACAAGTTTTGCATCAATTACGTGCCGAAGGTTAGCGAAATGCTCCGAAACAGTCCTAAACATCATTTTGGGTTCAATGGAGTAGAATGGATGCTTCACAACTTTGGTACCCCGAAATAGTGCTTTCAGGCTCGAACACAAGTTTTGCATCTTTTACATGCCGAAGGTTAGCGAAATGCTTCGAAACACACCCAAACATCATTTTGGGTTCAATGGAGTGGAATGGATGCTTCACAACTTTGGTACCCCGAAATAGTGCATTCAGGCTCGAACACAAGTTTTGCATCTTTTATGTGCCGAAGGTTAGCAAAATGCTATGAAACACTCCCAAACATCATTTTGGTTTCAATGGAGTAGAATGGATGCTTCGCAACTTTGGTACCCCGAAATAGTGCATTCATGCCCGAAACACAAGTTTTGCATCTTTTTACGTGCCGAGGGTTAGCGAAATGCTCTAAAACACTCCCAAACATCATTTTGGGTCCAATGGATTAGAATGGATGCTTCACAACTTTGGTACCTCGAAATACTGCATTCAGGCTCGAAGACAAGTTTTGCATCTTTTACGTGCCGAAGGTTAGCGAAATGCTCCGAAACACTCCCATACATCATTTTGGTTCCAATGGAGTAGAATGGATGCTTCGCAACTTTGGTACCCCAAAATAGTGCATTCATGCCCGAAACACAAGTTTTGCATCTTTTTATGTGCCGAAGGTTAGCGAAATGCTCCAAAACACTCCTAAACATCATTTTGGGTCTAATGGAGTAGAATGGATGCTTCACAACTTTGGTACCCTGAAATAGTGCATTCAGGCTCGAACACAAGTTTTGCATCTTTTACGTGCTGAAGGTTAGCGAAATGCTCCAAACACTCCCAAACATCATTTTGGTTCCAATGAAGTAGAATGGATGCTTCGCAACTTTGGTAATCCGAAATAGTGCATTCAGGCCCGAAACACAAGTTTTGCATCTTTTTACGTGCCGAAGGTCAGCGAAATGCTCCGAAACACTCCCAAACACCATTTTGGTTCCAATGGAGTAGAATGGATGCTTCGCAACTTTGGTATCCCGAAATAGTGCATTCAGGCCCGAAACACAAGTCTTGCATCTTTTTTGAGCCAAAGGTTAGCGAAATGCTCCGAAACACTCCCAAACATCATTTTGGTTCCAATGGACTAGAATGGATGCTTCGCAACTTTGGTACCCCGAAATTGTGCATTCATGCCCGAAACACAAGTTTTGCATCTTTTTACGTGGCGAAGGTTAGTGAAATGCTCCAAAATACTCCCAAACATCATTTTGGGTCCAATGGTGTAGAATGGATGCTTCACAACTTTGGTACGCCGAAATAGTGCATTCAGGCTCGAACACAAGTTTTGCATCTTTTACGTGCCGAAGGTTAGCAAAATGCTCCGAAGCACTCCCAAACATCAATTTGGGTCCAATGGAGTAGAATGGATGATTCGCAACTTCGGTACCCTGAAATAGTGCATTCATGCTCGAAACACAAGTTTTGCATCTTTTTATGTGCCGAAGGTTCGCGAAATGCTCCTAAACACTCCCAAAAATCATTTTCGGTCCAATGGAGTAGAATGGATGCTTCGCAACTTTGGTACCCCGAAATAGTGCATTCAGGCTCGAACACAAGTTTTGCATCTTTTACGTGCCGAAGGTTAGCGAAATGCTCCAAAACACTGCCAAACATCATTTTGGTTCCAATGGAGTAGAATTGATGCTTCGCAACTTTGGTAACCCGAAATAGTGCATTCAAGCCCGAAACACAAGTTTTGCATCTTTTCACGTGCCGAAGGTTAGCGAAATGCTCCGAAGCACTCCCAAACATCAATTTGGGTCCAATGGAGTAGAATGGATGGTTCACAACTTTGGTAACCCGAAATAGTGCATTCAGGCTCGAACACAAGTTTTGCATCTATTACATGCCGAAGGTTAGCGAAATGCTCCGAAACACTCCCAAACATCATTTTGGTTCCAATGGAGTAGAATGGATGCTTCGCAACTTTGGTACCCCGAAATAATGCATTCATGCTCGAAACACAAGTTTTGCATCTTTTTATGTGCCGAAGGTTCGCGAAATGCTCCTAAACACTCCCAAACATCATTTTGGGTCCAATGGAGTAGAATGGATCCTTCACAACTTTGGTACCCCGAAATAGTGCATTCAGGCTCGAACACAAGTTTTGCTTCTTTTACGTGCCGAAGGTTAGCGAAATGCTCCGAAACACTCCCAAACATCATTTTGGTTCCAATGGAGTAGAATGGATGCTTCGCAACTTTGGTACCCCGAAATTGTGCATTCATGCCCGAAACACAAGTTTTGCATCTTTTTACGTGGCGAAGGTTAGTGAAATGCTCCAAAATACTCCCAAACATCATTTTGGGTCCAATGGAGTAGAATGGATGCTTCACAACTTTGGTACCCCGAAATAGTGCATTCAGGCTCGAACACAAGTTTTGCATCTTTTACGTGCCGAAGGTTAGCGAAATGCTCCAAAACACTCCCAAAACATCATTTTGGTTCCAATGGAGTAGAATAGATGCTTCGCAACTTTGGTAACCCGAAATAGTGCATTCAAGCCCGCAACAGAAGTTTTGCATCTTTTCACGTGCCGAAGGTTAGCAAAATGCTCCGAAGCACTCCCAAACATCAATTTGGGTCCAACGGAGTAGAATGGATGATTCGCAACTTCGGTACCCCGAAATAGTGCATTCATGCTCGAAACACAAGTTTTGCATCTTTTTATGTGCCGAAGGTTCGCGAAATGCTCCTAAACACTCCCAAACATCATTTTGGGTCCAACGGACTAGAATGGATGCTTCGCAACTTTGGTACCCCGAAATAGTGCATTCAGGCTCGAACACAAGTTTTGCATCTTTTACGTGCCGAAGGTTAGCGAAATGCTCCAAAACACTGCCAAACATCATTTTTGTTCCAATGGAGTAGAATAGATGCTTCGCAACTTTGGTAACCCGAAATAGTGCATTCAAGCCCGAAACACAAGTTTTGCATATTTCACGTGCCGAAGGTTAGCGAAATGCTCCGAAGCACTCCCAAACATCAATTTGGGTCCAATGGAGTAGAATGGATGGTTCACAACTTTGGTAACCCGAAATAGTGCATTCAGGCTCGAACACAAGTTTTGCATCTATTACATGCCGAAGGTTAGCGAAATGCTCCGAAACACTCCCAAACATCATTTTGGTTCCAATGGAGTAGAATGGATGCTTCGCAACTTTGGTACCCCGAAATAATGCATTCATGCTCGAAACACAAGTTTTGCATCTTTTTATGTGCCGAAGGTTCGCGAAATGCTCCTAAACACTCCCAAACATCATTTTGGGTCCAATGGAGTAGAATGGATCCTTCACAACTTTGGTACCCCGAAATAGTGCATTCAGGCTCGAACACAAGTTTTGCTTCTTTTACGTGCCGAAGGTTAGCGAAATGCTCCGAAACACTCCCAAACATCATTTTGGTTCCAATGGAGTAGAATGGATGCTTCGCAACTTTGGTACCCCGAAATTGTGCATTCATGCCCGAAACACAAGTTTTGCATCTTTTTACGTGGCGAAGGTTAGTGAAATGCTCCAAAATACTCCCAAACATCATTTTGGGTCCAATGGAGTAGAATGGATGCTTCACAACTTTGGTACCCCGAAATAGTGCATTCAGGCTCGAACACAAGTTTTGCATCTTTTACGTGCCGAAGGTTAGCGAAATGCTCCAAAACACTCCCAAAACATCATTTTGGTTCCAATGGAGTAGAATAGATGCTTCGCAACTTTGGTAACCCGAAATAGTGCATTCAAGCCCGCAACAGAAGTTTTGCATCTTTTCACGTGCCGAAGGTTAGCAAAATGCTCCGAAGCACTCCCAAACATCAATTTGGGTCCAACGGAGTAGAATGGATGATTCGCAACTTCGGTACCCCGAAATAGTGCATTCATGCTCGAAACACAAGTTTTGCATCTTTTTATGTGCCGAAGGTTCGCGAAATGCTCCTAAACACTCCCAAACATCATTTTGGGTCCAACGGACTAGAATGGATGCTTCGCAACTTTGGTACCCCGAAATAGTGCATTCAGGCTCGAACACAAGTTTTGCATCTTTTACGTGCCGAAGGTTAGCGAAATGCTCCAAAACACTGCCAAACATCATTTTTGTTCCAATGGAGTAGAATAGATGCTTCGCAACTTTGGTAACCCGAAATAGTGCATTCAAGCCCGAAACACAAGTTTTGCATATTTCACGTGCCGAAGGTTAGCGAAATGCTCCGAAGCACTCCCAAACATCAATTTGGGTCCAATGGAGTAGAATGGATGGTTCACAACTTTGGTAACCCGAAATAGTGCATTCAGGCTCGAACACAAGTTTTGCATCTATTACATGCCGAAGGTTAGCGAAATGCTCCGAAACACTCCCAAACATCATTTTGGTTCCAATGGAGTAGAATGGATGCTTCGCAACTTTGGTACCCCGAAATAATGCATTCATGCTCGAAACACAAGTTTTGCATCTTTTTATGTGCCGAAGGTTCGCGAAATGCTCCTAAACACTCCCAAACATCATTTTGGGTCCAATGGAGTAGAATGGATCCTTCACAACTTTGGTACCCCGAAATAGTGCATTCAGGGTCGAACACAAGTTTTGCTTCTTTTACGTGCCGAAGGTTAGCGAAATGCTCCGAAACACTCCCAAACATCATTTTGGTTCCAATGGAGTAGAATGGATGCTTCGCAACTTTGGTACCCCGAAATTGTGCATTCATGCCCGAAACACAAGTTTTGCATCTTTTTACGTGGCGAAGGTTAGTGAAATGCTCCAAAATACTCCCAAACATCATTTTGGGTCCAATGGAGTAGAATGGATGCTTCACAACTTTGGTACCCCGAAATAGTGCATTCAGGCTCGAACACAAGTTTTGCATCTTTTACGTGCCGAAGGTTAGCGAAATGCTCCAAAACACTCCCAAAACATCATTTTGGTTCCAATGGAGTAGAATAGATGCTTCGCAACTTTGGTAACCCGAAATAGTGCATTCAAGCCCGCAACAGAAGTTTTGCATCTTTTCACGTGCCGAAGGTTAGCAAAATGCTCCGAAGCACTCCCAAACATCAATTTGGGTCCAACGGAGTAGAATGGATGATTCGCAACTTCGGTACCCCGAAATAGTGCATTCATGCTCGAAACACAAGTTTTGCATCTTTTTATGTGCCGAAGGTTCGCGAAATGCTCCTAAACACTCCCAAACATCATTTTGGGTCCAACGGACTAGAATGGATGCTTCGCAACTTTGGTACCCCGAAATAGTGCATTCAGGCTCGAACACAAGTTTTGCATCTTTTACGTGCCGAAGGTTAGCGAAATGCTCCAAAACACTGCCAAACATCATTTTTGTTCCAATGGAGTAGAATAGATGCTTCGCAACTTTGGTAACCCGAAATAGTGCATTCAAGCCCGAAACACAAGTTTTGCATATTTCACGTGCCGAAGGTTAGCGAAATGCTCCGAAGCACTCCCAAACATCAATTTGGGTCCAATGGAGTAGAATGGATGGTTCACAACTTTGGTAACCCGAAATAGTGCATTCAGGCTCGAACACAAGTTTTGCATCTATTACATGCCGAAGGTTAGCGAAATGCTCCGAAACACTCCCAAACATCATTTTGGTTCCAATGGAGTAGAATGGATGCTTCGCAACTTTGGTACCCCGAAATAATGCATTCATGCTCGAAACACAAGTTTTGCATCTTTTTATGTGCCGAAGGTTCGCGAAATGCTCCTAAACACTCCCAAACATCATTTTGGTTTCAATGGAGTAGAATGGATGCTTCGCAACTTTGGTACCCCGAAATTGTGCATTCATGCCCGAAACACAAGTTTTGCATCTTTTTACGTGGCGAAGGTTAGTGAAATGCTCCAAAATACTCCCAAACATCATTTTGGGTCCAATGGAGTAGAATGGATGCTTCACAACTTTGGTACCCCGAAATAGTGCATTCAGGCTCGAACACAAGTTTTGCATCTTTTACGTGCCGAAGGTTAGCGAAATGCTCCAAAACACTCCCAAAACATCATTTTGGTTCCAATGGAGTAGAATAGATGCTTCGCAACTTTGGTAACCCGAAATAGTGCATTCATGCCCGAAACACAAGTTTTGCATCTTTTTATGTGCCGAAGGTTCGCGAAATGCTCCTAAACACTCCCAAACATCATTTTGGTTCCAATGGAGTAGAATGGATGCTTCGCAACTTTGGTACCCCGAAATTGTGCATTCATGCCCGAAACACAAGTTTTGCATCTTTTTACGTGGCGAAGGTTAGTGAAATGCTCCAAAATACTCCCAAACATCATTTTGGGTCCAATGGTGTAGAATGGATGCTTCGCAACTTTGGTACCCCGAAATAGTGCATTCAGGCTCGAACACAAGTTTTGCATATTTCACGTGCCGAAGGTTAGCGAAATGCTCCGAAGCACTCCCAAACATCAATTTGGGTCCAATGGAGTAGAATGGATGGTTCACAACTTTGGTAACCCGAAATAGTGCATTCAGGCTCGAACACAAGTTTTGCATCTATTACATGCCGAAGGTTAGCGAAATGCTCCGAAACACTCCCAAACATCATTTTGGTTCCAATGGAGTAGAATGGATGCTTCGCAACTTTGGTACCCCGAAATAATGCATTCATGCTCGAAACACAAGTTTTGCATCTTTTTATGTGCCGAAGGTTCGCGAAATGCTCCTAAACACTCCCAAACATCATTTTGGTTCCAATGGAGTAGAATGGATGCTTCGCAACTTTGGTACCCCGAAATTGTGCATTCATGCCCGAAACACAAGTTTTGCATCTTTTTACGTGGCGAAGGTTAGTGAAATGCTCCAAAATACTCCCAAACATCATTTTGGGTCCAATGGAGTAGAATGGATGCTTCACAACTTTGGTACCCCGAAATAGTGCATTCAGGCTCGAACACAAGTTTTGCATCTTTTACGTGCCGAAGGTTAGCGAAATGCTCCAAAACACTCCCAAAACATCATTTTGGTTCCAATGGAGTAGAATAGATGCTTCGCAACTTTGGTAACCCGAAATAGTGCATTCATGCCCGAAACACAAGTTTTGCATCTTTTTATGTGCCGAAGGTTCGCGAAATGCTCCTAAACACTCCCAAACATCATTTTGGTTCCAATGGAGTAGAATGGATGCTTCGCAACTTTGGTACCCCGAAATTGTGCATTCATGCCCGAAACACAAGTTTTGCATCTTTTTACGTGGCGAAGGTTAGTGAAATGCTCCAAAATACTCCCAAACATCATTTTGGGTCCAATGGTGTAGAATGGATGCTTCGCAACTTTGGTACCCCGAAATAGTGCATTCAGGCTCGAACACAAGTTTTGCATCTTTTACGTGCCGAAGGTTAGCGAAATGCTCCGAAGCACTCCCAAACATCAATTTGGGTCCAATGGAGTAGAATGGATGGTTCACAACTTTGGTACCCCGAAATAGTGCATTCAGGCTCGAACACAAGTTTTGCATCTATTACATGCCGAAGGTTAGCGAAATGCTCCGAAACACTCCCAAACATCATTTTGGTTCCAATGGAGTAGAATGGATGCTTCGCAACTTTGGTACCCTGAAATAGTGCATTTAGGCTCGAACACAAGTTTTGCATCTTTTACGTGCCGAAGGTTAGCGAAATGCTCCAAAACACTGCCAAACATCATTTTGGTTCCAATGGAGTAGAATAGATGCTTCGCAACTTTGGTAACCCAAAATAGTGCATTCAAGCCCGAAACACAAGTTTTGCATCTTTTCACGTTCCGAAGGTTAGCAAAATGCTCCGAAGCACTCCCAAACATCAATTTGGGTCCAATGGTGTAGAATGGATGGTTCACAACATTGGTACCCCGAAATAGTGCATTCAGACTCGAACACAAGTTTTGCATCTATTACATGCCGAAGGTTAGCGAAATGCTCCGAAACACTCCCAAACATCATTTTCGTTCCAATGCAGTAGAATGGATGCTTCGCAACTTTGGTACCCCGAAATTGTGAATTCATGCTCGAAACACAAGTTTTGCATCTTTTTATGTGCCGAAGGTTCGCGAAATGCTCCTAAACACTCCCAAACATCATTTTGGGTCCAATGGAGTAGAATAGATGCTTCACAACTTTGGTACCCCGAAATAGTGCATTCAGGCTCGAACACAAGTTTTGCATCTTTTACGTGCTGAAGGTTAGCGAAATGCTCCGAAACACTCCCAAACATCATTTTGATTCCAATGGAGTAGAATGGATGCTTCGCAACTTTGGTACCCCGAACTAGTGCATTCAGGCTCGAACACAAGTTTTGCATCAATTACGTGCCGAAGGTTAGCGAAATGCTCCGAAACAGTCCTAAACATCATTTTGGGTTCAATGGAGTAGAATGGATGCTTCACAACTTTGGTACCCCGAAATAGTGCTTTCAGGCTCGAACACAAGTTTTGCATCTTTTACATGCCGAAGGTTGGCGAAATGCTTCGAAACACACCCAAACATCATTTTGGGTTCAATGGAGTGGAATGGATGCTTCACAACTTTGGTACCCCGAAATAGTGCATTCAGGCTCGAACACAAGTTTTGCATCTTTTACGTGCCGAAGGTTAGCAAAATGCTATGAAACACTCCCAAACATCATTTTGGTTTCAATGGAGTAGAATGGATGCTTCGCAACTTTGGTACCCCGAAATAGTGCATTCATGCCCGAAACACAAGTTTTGCATCTTTTTACGTGCCGAGGGTTAGCGAAATGCTCTAAAACACTCCCAAACATCATTTTGGGTCCAATGGATTAGAATGGATGCTTCACAACTTTGGTACCTCGAAATACTGCATTCAGGCTCGAACACATGTTTTGCATCTTTTACGTGCCGAAGGTTAGCGAAATGCTCCGAAACACTCCCATACATCATTTTGGTTCCAATGGAGTAGAATGGATGCTTCGCAACTTTGGCACCCCAAAATAGTGCATTCATGCCCGAAACACAAGTTTTGCATCTTTTTATGTGCCGAAGGTTAGCGAAATGCTCCAAAACACTCCTAAACATCATTTTGGGTCCAATGGAGTAGAATGGATGCTTCACAACTTTGGTACCCTGAAATAGTGCATTCAGGCTCGAACACAAGTTTTGCATCTTTTACGTGCTGAAGGTTAGCGAAATGCTCCAAACACTCCCAAACATCATTTTGGTTCCAATGAAGTAGAATGGATGCTTCGCAACTTTGGTAATCCGAAATAGTGCATTCAGGCCCGAAACACAAGTTTTGCATCTTTTTACGTGCCGAAGGTCCGCGAAATGCTCCGAAACACTCCCAAACACCATTTTGGTTCCAATGGAGTAGAATGGATGCTTCGCAACTTTGTTATCCTGAAATAGTGCATTCAGGCCCGAAACACAAGTCTTGCATCTTTTTTGAGCCAAAGGTTAGCGAAATGCTCCGAAACACTCCCAAACATCATTTTGGTTCCAATGGAGTAGAATGGATGCTTCGCAACTTTGGTACCCCGAAATTGTGCATTCATGCCCGAAACACAAGTTTTGCATCTTTTTACGTGGCGAAGGTTAGTGAAATGCTCCAAAATACTCCAAAACATCATTTTGGGTCCAATGGTGTAGAATGGATGCTTCACAACTTTGGTACGCCGAAATAGTGCATTCAGGCTCGAACACAAGTTTTGCATCTTTTACGTGCCGAAGGTTAGCAAAATGCTCCGAAGCACTCCCAAACATCAATTTGGGTCCAATGGAGTAGAATGGATGATTCGCAACTTCGGTACCCCGAAATAGTGCATTCATGCTCGAAACACAAGTTTTGCATCTTTTTATGTGCCGAAGGTTCGCGAAATGCTCCTAAACACTCCCAAACATCATTTTCGGTCCAATGGAGTAGAATGGATGCTTCGCAACTTTGGTACCCCGAAATAGTGCATTCAGGCTCGAACACAAGTTTTGCATCTTTTACGTGCCGAAGGTTAGCGAAATGCTCCAAAACACTGCCAAACATCATTTTGGTTCCAATGGAGTAGAATAGATGCTTCGCAACTTTGGTAACCCGAAATAGTGCATTCAAGCCCGAAACACAAGTTTTGCATCTTTTCACGTGCCGAAGGTTAGCGAAATGCTCCGAAGCACTCCCAAACATCAATTTGGGTCCAATGGAGTAGAATGGATGGTTCACAACTTTGGTAACCCGAAATAGTGCATTCAGGCTCGAACACAAGTTTTGCATCTATTACATGCCGAAGGTTAGCGAAATGCTCCGAAACACTCCCAAACATCATTTTGGTTCCAATGGAGTAGAATGGATGCTTCGCAACTTTGGTACCCCGAAATAATGCATTCATGCTCGAAACACAAGTTTTGCATCTTTTTATGTGCCGAAGGTTCGCGAAATGCTCCTAAACACTCCCAAACATCATTTTGGGTCCAATGGAGTAGAATGGATCCTTCACAACTTTGGTACCCCGAAATAGTGCATTCAGGCTCGAACACAAGTTTTGCTTCTTTTACGTGCCGAAGGTTAGCGAAATGCTCCGAAACACTCCCAAACATCATTTTGGTTCCAATGGAGTAGAATGGATGCTTCGCAACTTTGGTACCCCGAAATTGTGCATTCATGCCCGAAACACAAGTTTTGCATCTTTTTACGTGGCGAAGGTTAGTGAAATGCTCCAAAATACTCCCAAACATCATTTTGGGTCCAATGGAGTAGAATGGATGCTTCACAACTTTGGTACCCCGAAATAGTGCATTCAGGCTCGAACACAAGTTTTGCATCTTTTACGTGCCGAAGGTTAGCGAAATGCTCCAAAACACTCCCAAAACATCATTTTGGTTCCAATGGAGTAGAATAGATGCTTCGCAACTTTGGTAACCCGAAATAGTGCATTCAAGCCCGAAACAGAAGTTTTGCATCTTTTCACGTGCCGAAGGTTAGCAAAATGCTCCGAAGCACTCCCAAACATCAATTTGGGTCCAACGGAGTAGAATGGATGATTCGCAACTTCGGTACCCCGAAATAGTGCATTCATGCTCGAAACACAAGTTTTGCATCTTTTTATGTGCCGAAGGTTCGCGAAATGCTCCTAAACACTCCCAAACATCATTTTGGGTCCAACGGACTAGAATGGATGCTTCGCAACTTTAGTACCCCGAAATAGTGCATTCAGGCTCGAACACAAGTTTTGCATCTTTTACGTGCCGAAGGTTAGCGAAATGCTCCAAAACACTGCCAAACATCATTTTTGTTCCAATGGAGTAGAATAGATGCTTCGCAACTTTGGTAACCCGAAATAGTGCATTCAAGCCCGAAACACAAGTTTTGCATATTTCACGTGCCGAAGGTTAGCGAAATGCTCCGAAGCACTCCCAAACATCAATTTGGGTCCAATGGAGTAGAATGGATGGTTCACAACTTTGGTAACCCGAAATAGTGCATTCAGGCTCGAACACAAGTTTTGCATCTATTACATGCCGAAGGTTAGCGAAATGCTCCGAAACACTCCCAAACATCATTTTGGTTCCAATGGAGTAGAATGGATGCTTCGCAACTTTGGTACCCCGAAATAATGCATTCATGCTCGAAACACAAGTTTTGCATCTTTTTATGTGCCGAAGGTTCGCGAAATGCTCCTAAACACTCCCAAACATCATTTTGGTTCCAATGGAGTAGAATGGATGCTTCGCAACTTTGGTACCCCGAAATTGTGCATTCATGCCCGAAACACAAGTTTTGCATCTTTTTACGTGGCGAAGGTTAGTGAAATGCTCCAAAATACTCTCAAACATCATTTTGGGTCCAATGGAGTAGAATGGATGCTTCACAACTTTGGTACCCCGAAATAGTGCATTCAGGCTCGAACACAAGTTTTGCATCTTTTACGTGCCGAAGGTTAGCGAAATGCTCCAAAACACTCCCAAAACATCATTTTGGTTCCAATGGAGTAGAATAGATGCTTCGCAACTTTGGTAACCCGAAATAGTGCATTCAAGCCCGAAACAGAAGTTTTGCATCTTTTCACGTGCCGAAGGTTAGCAAAATGCTCCGAAGCACTCCCAAACATCAATTTGAGTCCAACGGAGTAGAATGGATGATTCGCAACTTCGGTACCCCGAAATAGTGCATTCATGCTCGAAACACAAGTTTTGCATCTTTTTATGTGCCGAAGGTTCGCGAAATGCTCCTAAACACTCCCAAACATCATTTTGGGTCCAATGGACTAGAATGGATGCTTCGCAACTTTGGTACCCCGAAATAGTGCATTCAGGCTCGAACACAAGTTTTGCATCTTTTACGTGCCGAAGGTTAGCAAAATGCTCCAAAACACTGCCAAACATCATTTTGGTTCCAATGGAGTAGAATAGATGCTTCGCAACTTTGGTAACCCGAAATAGTGCATTCAAGCCCGAAACACAAGTTTTGCATCTTTTCACGTGCCGAAGGTTAGCGGAATGCTCCGAAGCACTCGCAAACATCAATTTGGGTCCAATGGAGTAGAATGGATGGTTCACAACTTTGGTAACCCGAAATATTGCATTCAGGCTCGAACACAAGTTTTGCATCTATTACATGCCGAAGGTTAGCGAAATGCTCCGAAACACTCCCAAACATCATTTTGGTTCCAAAGGAGTAGAATGGATGCTTCGCAACTTTGGTACCCCGAAATAATGCATTCATGCTCGAAACACAAGTTTTGCATCTTTTTATGTGCCGAAGGTTCGCGAAATGCTCCTAAACACTCCCAAACATCATTTTGGGTCCAATGGAGTAGAATGGATCCTTCACAACTTTGGTACCCTGAAATAGTGCATTCAGGCTCGAACACAAGTTTTGCATCTTTTACGTGCCGAAGGTTAGCGAAATGCTCCGAAACACTCCCAAACATCATTTTGATTCCAATGGAGTAGAATGGATGCTTCGCAACTTTGGTACCCCGAAATAGTGCATTCAGGCTCGAACACAAGTTTTGCATATATTACGTGCCGAAGGTTAGCGAAATGCTCAGAAACACTCCCAAACATCATTTTGGGTTCAATGGAGTAGAATGGATGCTTCACAACTTTGGTACCCCGAAATAGTGCTTTCAGGCTCGAACACAAGTTTAGCATCTTTTCCGTGCCGAAGGTTAGCGAAATGCTTCGAAACACTCCCAAACATCATTTTGGGTTCAATGGAGTAGAATGGATGCTTCACAACTTTGGTACCCCGAAATAGTGCATTCAGGCTCGAACACAAGTTTTGCATCTTTTACGTGCCGAAGGTTAGCAAAATACTTTGAAACACTCCCAAACATCATTTTGGTTTCAATGGAGTAGAATGGATGCTTCGCAACTTTGGTACCCCGAAATTGTGCATTCATGCCCGAAACACAAGTTTTGCATCTTTTTACGTGCCGAGGGTTAGCGAAATGCTCTAAAACACTCCCAAACATCATTTTGGGTCCAATGGATTAGAATGGATGCTTCACAACTTTGGTACCTCGAAATACTGCATTCAGGCTCGAACACAAGTTTTGCATCTTTTATGTGCCGAAGGTTAGGGAAATGCTCCGAAACACTCCCATACATCATTTTCGTTCCAATGGAGTAGAATGGACGCTTCGCAACTTTGGTACCCCAAAATAGTGCATTCATGCCCGAAACACAAGTTTTGCATCTTTTTATGTGCCGAAGGTTAGCGAAATGCTCCAAAACACTCCTAAACATCATTTTGGGTCCAATGGAGTAGAATGGATGCTTCACAACTTTGGTACCTTGAAATAGTGCATTCAGGCTCGAACAAAAGTTTTGCATCTTTTACGTGCTGAAGGTTAGCGAAATGCTCCAAACACTCCCAAACATCATTTTGGTTCCAATGAAGTAGAATGGATGCTTCGCAACTTTGGTAACCCAAAATAGTGCATTCAGGCCCGAAACACAAGTTTTGCATCTTTTTACGTGCCGAAGGTCAGCGAAATGCTCCGAAACACACCCAAACAACATTTTGGTTCCAATGGAGTAGAATGGATGCTTCGCAACTTTGGTATCCCGAAATAGTGCATTCAGGCCCGAAACACAAGTCTTGCATCTTTTTTGAGCCAAAGGTTAGCGAAATCCTCCGAAACACTCCCAAACATCATTTTGGTTCCAATGGAGTAGAATGGATGCTTCGCAACTTTGGTACCCCGAAATAATGCATTCATGCTCGAAACACAAGTTTTGCATCTTTTTATGTGCCGAAGGTTCGCGAAATGCTCCTAAACACTCCCAAACATCATTTTGGATCCAATGGAGTAGAATGGATCCTTCACAACTTTGGTACCCCGAAATAGTGCATTCAGGCTCGAACACAAGTTTTGCATCTTTTACGTGCCGAAGGTTAGCGAAATGCTCCAGAACACTCCCAAACATCATTTTGGTTCCAATGGAGTAGAATAGATGCTTCGCAACTTTGGTAACCCGAAATAGTGCATTCAAGCCTGAAACACAAGTTTTGCATCTTTTCACGTGCCGAAGGTTAGCAAAATGCTCCGAAGCACTCCCAAACATCATTTTGGGTCCAATGGAGTAGAATGGATGCTTCACAACTTTGGTACCCCGAAATAGTGCATTCAGGCTCGAACACAAGTTTTGCATCTATTACATGCCGAAGGTTAGCGAAATGCTCCGAAACACTCC
This sequence comes from Cenchrus fungigraminus, assembly GCA_036936925.1. NCBI lineage: Eukaryota > Viridiplantae > Streptophyta > Magnoliopsida > Poales > Poaceae > Cenchrus > Cenchrus fungigraminus. Next base: position 121,674 of record JAQONI010000018.1, on the reverse strand, counting down.
CAAACATCATTTTTGTTCCAATGGAGTAGAATGGATGCTTCGCAACTTTGGTACCCCGAAATAGTGCATTCATGCTCGAAACACAAGTTTTGCATCTTTTTATGTGCCGAAGGTTCACGAAATGCTCCTAAACACTCCCAAACATCATTTTGGGTCCATTGGAGTAGAACGGATGCTTCACAACTTTGGTACCCCGAAATAGTGCATTTAGGCTCGAACACAAGTTTTGCATCTATTACGTGCCGAAGGTTAGCGAAATGCTCAGAAACACTCCCAAACATCATTTTGGGTTCAATGGAGTAGAATGGATGCTTCACAACTTTGGTACCCCGAAATAGTGCTTTCAGGCTCGAACACAAGTTTAGCATCTTTTCCGTGCCGAAGGTTAGCGAAATGCTTCGAAACACTCCCAAACATCATTTTGGGTTCAATGGAGTAGAATGGATGCTTCACAACTTTGGTACCCCGAAATAGTGCATTCAGGCTCGAACACAAGTTTTGCATCTTTTACGTGCCGAAGGTTAGCAAAATACTATGAAACACTCCCAAACATCATTTTGGTTTCAATGGAGTAGAATGGATGCTTCGCAACTTTGGTACCCCGAAATTGTGCATTCATGCCCGAAACACAAGTTTTGCATCTTTTTACGTGCCGAGGGTTAGCGAAATGCTCTAAAACACTCCCAACCATCATTTTGGGTCCAATGGATTAGAATGGATGCTTCACAACTTTGGTACCTCGAAATACTGCATTCAGGCTCGAACACAAGTTTTGCATCTTTTACGTGCCGAAGGTTAGGGAAATGCTCCAAAACACTCCCATACATCATTTTCGTTCCAATGGAGTAGAATGGACGCTTCGCAACTTTGGTACCCCAAAATAGTGCATTCATGCCCGAAACACAAGTTTTGCATCTTTTTATGTGCCGAAGGTTAGCGAAATACTCCAAAACACTCCTAAACATCATTTTGGGTCCAATGGAGTAGAATGGATGCTTCACAACTTTGGTACCTTGAAATAGTGCATTCAGGCTCGAACAAAAGTTTTCCATCTTTTACGTGCTGAAGGTTAGCGAAATGCTCCAAACACTCCCAAACATCGTTTTGGTTCCAATGAAGTAGAATGGATGCTTCGCAACTTTGGTAACCCAAAATAGTGCATTCAGGCCCGAAACACAAGTTTTGCATCTTTTTACGTGCCGAAGGTCAGCGAAATGCTCCGAAACACACCCAAACAACATTTTGGTTCCAATGGAGTAGAATGGATGCTTCGCAACTTTGGTATCCCGAAATAGTGCATTCAGGCCCGAAACACAAGTCTTGCATCTTTTTTGAGCCAAAGGTTAGCGAAATCCTCCGAAACACTCCCAAACATCATTTTGGTTCCAATGGAGTAGAATGGATGCTTCGCAACTTTGGTACCCCGAAATAATGCATTCATGCTCGAAACACAAGTTTTGCATCTTTTTATGTGCCGAAGGTTCGCGAAATGCTCCTAAACACTCCCAAACATCATTTTGGATCCAATGGAGTAGAATGGATCCTTCACAACTTTGGTACCCCGAAATAGTGCATTCAGGCTCGAACACAAGTTTTGCATCTTTTACGTGCCGAAGGTTAGCGAAATGCTCCAGAACACTCCCAAACATCATTTTGGTTCCAATGGAGTAGAATAGATGCTTCGCAACTTTGGTAACCCGAAATAGTGCATTCAAGCCTGAAACACAAGTTTTGCATCTTTTCACGTGCCGAAGGTTAGCAAAATGCTCCGAAGCACTCCCAAACATCATTTTGGGTCCAATGGAGTAGAATGGATGCTTCACAACTTTGGTACCCCGAAATAGTGCATTCAGGCTCGAACACAAGTTTTGCATCTATTACATGCCGAAGGTTAGCGAAATGCTCCGAAACACTCCCAAACATCATTTTTGTTCCAATGGAGTAGAATGGATGCTTCGCAACTTTGGTACCCCGAAATAGTGCATTCATGCTCGAAACACAAGTTTTGCATCTTTTTATGTGCCGAAGGTTCACGAAATGCTCCTAAACACTCCCAAACATCATTTTGGGTCCATTGGAGTAGAACGGATGCTTCACAACTTTGGTACCCCGAAATAGTGCATTTAGGCTCGAACACAAGTTTTGCATCTATTACGTGCCGAAGGTTAGCGAAATGCTCAGAAACACTCCCAAACATCATTTTGGGTTCAATGGAGTAGAATGGATGCTTCACAACTTTGGTACCCCGAAATAGTGCTTTCAGGCTCGAACACAAGTTTAGCATCTTTTCCGTGCCGAAGGTTAGCGAAATGCTTCGAAACACTCCCAAACATCATTTTGGGTTCAATGGAGTAGAATGGATGCTTCACAACTTTGGTACCCCGAAATAGTGCATTCAGGCTCGAACACAAGTTTTGCATCTTTTACGTGCCGAAGGTTAGCAAAATACTATGAAACACTCCCAAACATCATTTTGGTTTCAATGGAGTAGAATGGATGCTTCGCAACTTTGGTACCCCGAAATTGTGCATTCATGCCCGAAACACAAGTTTTGCATCTTTTTACGTGCCGAGGGTTAGCGAAATGCTCTAAAACACTCCCAAACATCATTTTGGGTCCAATGGATTAGAATGGATGCTTCACAACTTTGGTACCTCGAAATACTGCATTCAGGCTCGAACACAAGTTTTGCATCTTTTACGTGCCGAAGGTTAGGGAAATGGTCCAAAACACTCCCATACATCATTTTCGTTCCAATGGAGTAGAATGGACGCTTCGCAACTTTGGTACCCCAAAATAGTGCATTCATGCCCGAAACACAAGTTTTGCATCTTTTTATGTGCCGAAGGTTAGCGAAATACTCCAAAACACTCCTAAACATCATTTTGGGTCCAATGGAGTAGAATGGATGCTTCACAACTTTGGTACCTTGAAATAGTGCATTCAGGCTCGAACAAAAGTTTTGCATCTTCTACGTGCTGAAGGTTAGCGAAATGCTCCAAACACTCCCAAACATCGTTTTGGTTCCAATGAAGTAGAATGGATGCTTCGCAACTTTGGTAACCCAAAATAGTGCATTCAGGCCCGAAACACAAGTTTTGCATCTTTTTACGTGCCGAAGGTCAGCGAAATGCTCCGAAACACACCCAAACAACATTTTGGTTCCAATGGAGTAGAATGGATGCTTCGCAACTTTGGTATCCCGAAATAGTGCATTCAGGCTCGAAACACAAGTCTTGCATCTTTTTTGAGCCAAAGGTTAGCGAAATCCTCCGAAACACTCCCAAACATCATTTTGGTTCCAATGGAGTAGAATGGATGCTTCGCAACTTTGGTACCCCGAAATAATGCATTCATGCTCGAAACACAAGTTTTGCATCTTTTTATGTGCCGAAGGTTCGCGAAATGCTCCCAAACACTCCCAAACATCATTTTGGGTCCAATGGAGTAGAATGGATCCTTCACAACTTTGGTACCCCGAAATAGTGCATTCAGGCTCGAACACAAGTTTTGCATCTTTTACGTGCCGAAGGTTAGCGAAATGCTCCAGAACACTCCCAAACATCATTTTGGTTCCAATGGAGTAGAATAGATGCTTCGCAACTTTGGTAACCCGAAATAGTGCATTCAAGCCTGAAACACAAGTTTTGCATCTTTTCACGTGCCGAAGGTTAGCAAAATGCTCCGAAGCACTCCCAAACATCATTTTGGGTCCAATGGAGTAGAATGGATGCTTCACAACTTTGGTACCCCGAAATAGTGCATTCAGGCTCGAACACAAGTTTTGCATCTATTACATGCCGAAGGTTAGCGAAATGCTCCGAAACACTCCCAAACATCATTTTTGTTCCAATGGAGTAGAATGGATGCTTCGCAACTTTGGTACCCCGAAATAGTGCATTCATGCTCGAAACACAAGTTTTGCATCTTTTTATGTGCCGAAGGTTCACGAAATGCTCCTAAACACTCCCAAACATCATTTTGGGTCCATCGGAGTAGAACGGATGCTTCACAACTTTGGTACCCCGAAAGAGTGCATTTAGGCTCGAACACAAGTTTTGCATCTTTTACGTGCCGAAGGTTAGCGAAATGCTCCGAAACACTCCCAAACATCATTTTGGTTCCAATGGAGTAGAATGGATGCTTCGCAACTTTGGTACCCCGAAATAGTGCATTCAGGCTCGTACACAAGTTTTGCATCTATTACGTGCCGAAGGTTAGCAAAATGCTCAGAAACACTCCCAAACATCATTTTGGGTTCAATGGAGTAGAATGGATGCATCACAACTTTGGTACCCCGAAATAGTGCTTTCAGGCTCGAACACAAGTTTAGCATCTTTTCCGTGCCGAAGGTTAGCGAAATGCTTCGAAACACTCCCAAACATCATTTTGGGTTCAATGGAGTAGAATGGATGCTTCACAACTTTGGTACCCCGAAATAGTGCATTCAGGCTCGAACACAAGTTTTGCATCTTTTACGTGCCGAAGGTTAGCAAAATACTATGAAACACTCCCAAACATCATTTTGGTTTCAATGGAGTAGAATGGATGCTTCGCAACTTTGGTACCCCGAAATTGTGCATTCATGCCCGAAACACAAGTTTTGCATCTTTTTACGTGCCGAGGGTTAGCGAAATGCTCTAAAACACTCCCAAACATCATTTTGGGTCCAATGGATTAGAATGGATGCTTCACAACTTTGGTACCTCGAAATACTGCATTCAGGCTCGAACACAAGTTTTGCATCTTTTATGTGCCGAAGGTTAGGGAAATGCTCCGAAACACTCCCATACATCATTTTCGTTCCAATGGAGTAGAATGGACGCTTCGCAACTTTGGTACCCCAAAATAGTGCATTCATGCCCGAAACACAAGTTTTGCATCTTTTTATGTGCCGAAGGTTAGCGAAATGCTCCAAAACACTCCTAAACATCATTTTGGGTCCAATGGAGTAGAATGGATGCTTCACAACTTTGGTACCTTGAAATAGTGCATTCAGGCTCGAACAAAAGTTTTGCATCTTTTACGTGCTGAAGGTTAGCGAAATGCTCCAAACACTCCCAAACATCATTTTGGTTCCAATGAAGTAGAATGGATGCTTCGCAACTTTGGTAACCCAAAATAGTGCATTCAGGCCCGAAACACAAGTTTTGCATCTTTTTACGTGCCGAAGGTCAGCGAAATGCTCCGAAACACACCCAAACAACATTTTGGTTCCAATGGAGTAGAATGGATGCTTCACAACTTTGGTATCCCGAAATAGTGCATTCAGGCCCGAAACACAAGTCTTGCATCTTTTTTGAGCCAAAGGTTAGCGAAATCCTCCGAAACACTCCCAAACATCATTTTGGTTCCAATGGAGTAGAATGGATGCTTCGCAACTTTGGTACCCCGAAATAATGCATTCATGCTCGAAACACAAGTTTTGCATCTTTTTATGTGCCGAAGGTTCGCGAAATGCTCCAAAACACTCCCAAACATCATTTTGGGTCCAATGGAGTAGAATGGATCCTTCACAACTTTGGTACCCCGAAATAGTGCATTCAGGCTCGAACACAAGTTTTGCATCTTTTACGTGCCGAAGGTTAGCGAAATGCTCCAGAACACTCCCAAACATCATTTTGGTTCCAATGGAGTAGAATAGATGCTTCGCAACTTTGGTAACCCGAAATAGTGCATTCAAGCCTGAAACACAAGTTTTGCATCTTTTCACGTGGCGAAGGTTAGCAAAATGCTCCGAAGCACTCCCAAACATCATTTTGGGTCCAATGGAGTAGAATGGATGCTTCACAACTTTGGTACCCCGAAATAGTGCATTCAGGCTCGAACACAAGTTTTGCATCTATTACATGCCGAAGGTTAGCGAAATGCTCCGAAACACTCCCAAACATCATTTTTGTTCCAATGGAGTAGAATGGATGCTTCGCAACTTTGGTACCCCGAAATAGTGCATTCATGCTCGAAACACAAGTTTTGCATCTTTTTATGTGCCGAAGGTTCACGAAATGCTCCTAAACACTCCCAAACATCATTTTGGGTCCATTGGAGTAGAACGGATGCTTCACAACTTTGGTACTCCGAAATAGTGCATTTAGGCTCGAACACAAGTTTTGCATCTATTACGTGCCGAAGGTTAGCGAAATGCTCAGAAACACTCCCAAACATCATTTTGGGTTCAATGGAGTAGAATGGATGCTTCACAACTTTGGTACCCCGAAATAGTGCTTTCAGGCTCGAACATAAGTTTAGCATCTTTTCCGTGCCGAAGGTTAGCGAAATGCTTCGAAACACTCCCAAACATCATTTTGGGTTCAATGGAGTAGAATGGATGCTTCACAACTTTGGTACCCCGAAATAGTGCATTCAGGCTCGAACACAAGTTTTGCATCTTTTACGTGCCGAAGGTTAGCAAAATACTATGAAACACTCCCAAACATCATTTTGGTTTCAATGGAGTAGAATGGATGCTTCGCAACTTTGGTACCCCGAAATTGTGCATTCATGCCCGAAACACAAGTTTTGCATCTTTTTACGTGCCGAGGGTTAGCGAAATGCTCTAAAACACTCCCAAACATCATTTTGGGTCCAATGGATTAGAATGGATGCTTCACAACTTTGGTACCTCGAAATACTGCATTCAGGCTCGAACACAAGTTTTGCATCTTTTACGTGCCGAAGGTTAGGGAAATGCTCCAAAACACTCCCATACATCATTTTCGTTCCAATGGAGTAGAATGGACGCTTCGCAACTTTGGTACCCCAAAATAGTGCATTCATGCCCGAAACACAAGTTTTGCATCTTTTTATGTGCCGAAGGTTAGCGAAATACTCCAAAACACTCCTAAACATCATTTTGGGTCCAATGGAGTAGAATGGATGCTTCACAACTTTGGTACCTTGAAATAGTGCATTCAGGCTCGAACAAAAGTTTTGCATCTTTTACGTGCTGAAGGTTAGCGAAATGCTCCAAACACTCCCAAACATCGTTTTGGTTCCAATGAAGTAGAATGGATGCTTCGCAACTTTGGTAACCCAAAATAGTGCATTCAGGCCCGAAACACAAGTTTTGCATCTTTTTACGTGCCGAAGGTCAGCGAAATGCTCCGAAACACACCCAAACAACATTTTGGTTCCAATGGAGTAGAATGGATGCTTCGCAACTTTGGTATCCCGAAATAGTGCATTCAGGCTCGAAACACAAGTCTTGCATCTTTTTTGAGCCAAAGGTTAGCGAAATCCTCCGAAACACTCCCAAACATCATTTTGGTTCCAATGGAGTAGAATGGATGCTTCGCAACTTTGTTACCCCGAAATAATGCATTCATGCTCGAAACACAAGTTTTGCATCTTTTTATGTGCCGAAGGTTCGCGAAATGCTCCTAAACACTCCCAAACATCATTTTGGGTCCAATGGAGTAGAATGGATCCTTCACAACTTTGGTACCCCGAAATAGTGCATTCAGGCTCGAACACAAGTTTTGCATCTTTTACGTGCCGAAGGTTAGCGAAATGCTCCAGAACACTCCCAAACATCATTTTGGTTCCAATGGAGTAGAATAGATGCTTCGCAACTTTGGTAACCCGAAATAGTGCATTCAAGCCTGAAACACAAGTTTTGCATCTTTTCACGTGCCGAAGGTTAGCAAAATGCTCCGAAGCACTCCCAAACATCATTTTGGGTCCAATGGAGTAGAATGGATGCTTCACAACTTTGGTACCCCGAAATAGTGCATTCAGGCTCGAACACAAGTTTTGCATCTATTACATGCCGAAGGTTAGCGAAATGCTCCGAAACACTCCCAAACATCATTTTTGTTCCAATGGAGTAGAATGGATGCTTCGCAACTTTGGTACCCCGAAATAGTGCATTCATGCTCGAAACACAAGTTTTGCATCTTTTTATGTGCCGAAGGTTCACGAAATGCTCCTAAACACTCCCAAACATCATTTTGGGTCCATTGGAGTAGAACGGATGCTTCACAACTTTGGTACCCCGAAAGAGTGCATTTAGGCTCGAACACAAGTTTTGCATCTTTTACGTGCCGAAGGTTAGCGAAATGCTCCGAAACACTCCCAAACATCATTTTGGTTCCAATGGAGTAGAATGGATGCTTCGCAACTTTGGTACCCCGAAATAGTGCATTCAGGCTCGTACACAAGTTTTGCATCTATTACGTGCCGAAGGTTAGCAAAATGCTCAGAAACACTCCCAAACATCATTTTGTGTTCAATGGAGTAGAATGGATGCATCACAACTTTGGTACCCCGAAATAGTGCTTTCAGGCTCGAACACAAGTTTAGCATCTTTTCCGTGCCGAAGGTTAGCGAAATGCTTCGAAACACTCCCAAACATCATTTTGGGTTCAATGGAGTAGAATGGATGCTTCACAACTTTGGTACCCCGAAATAGTGCATTCAGGCTCGAACACAAGTTTTGCATCTTTTACGTGCCGAAGGTTAGCAAAATACTATGAAACACTCCCAAACATCATTTTGGTTTCAATGGAGTAGAATGGATGCTTCGCAACTTTGGTACCCCGAAATTGTGCATTCATGCCCGAAACACAAGTTTTGCATCTTTTTACGTGCCGAGGGTTAGCGAAATGCTCTAAAACACTCCCAAACATCATTTTGGGTCCAATGGATTAGAATGGATGCTTCACAACATTGGTACCTCGAAATACTGCATTCAGGCTCGAACACAAGTTTTGCATCTTTTACGTGCTGAAGGTTAGGGAAATGCTCCGAAACACTCCCATACATCATTTTCGTTCCAATGGAGTAGAATGGACGCTTCGCAACTTTGGTAACCCAAAATAGTGCATTCATGCCCGAAACACAAGTTTTGCATCTTTTTATGTGCCGAAGGTTAGCGAAATGCTCCAAAACACTCCTAAACATCATTTTGGGTCCAATGGAGTAGAATGGATGCTTCACAACTTTGGTACCTTGAAATAGTGCATTCAGGCTCGAACAAAAGTTTTGCATCTTTTACGTGCTGAAGGTTAGCGAAATGCTCCAAACACTCCAAAACATCATTTTGGTTCCAATGAAGTAGAATGGATGCTTCGCAACTTTGGTAACCCAAAATAGTGCAATCAGGCCCGAAACACAAGTTTTGCATCTTTTTACGTGCCGAAGGTCAGCGAAATGCTCCGAAACACAACCAAACAACATTTTGGTTCCAATGGAGTAGAATGGATGCTTCGCAACTTTGGTATCCCGAAATAGTGCATTCAGGCCCGAAACACAAGTCTTGCATCTTTTTTGAGCCAAAGGTTAGCGAAATCCTCCGAAACACTCCCAAACATCATTTTGGTTCCAATGGAGTAGAATAGATGCTTCGCAACTTTGGTACCCCGAAATAATGCATTCATGCTCGAAACACAAGTTTTGCATCTTTTTATGTGCCGAAGGTTCGCGAAATGCTCCTAAACACTCCCAAACATCATTTTGGGTCCAATGGAGTAGAATGGATGCTTCGCAACTTTGGTACCCCGAAATAGTGCATTCAGGCTCGAACACAAGTTTTGCATCTTTTCACGTGCCGAAGGTTAGCGAAATGCTCCGAAGCACTCCCAAACATCAATTTGGGTCCAATGGAGTAGAATGGATGGTTCGCAACTTTGGTAACCCGAAATAGTGCATTCAGGCTCGAACACAAGTTTTGCATCTATTACATGCCGAAGGTTAGCGAAATGCTCCGAAACACTCCCAAACATCATTTTGGTTCCAATGGAGTAGAATGGATGCTTCGCAACTTTGGTACCCCGAAATATTGCATTCATGCTCGAAACACAAGTTTTGCACCTTTTTATGTGCCGAAGGTTCGCGAAATGCTCCTAAACACTCCCAAACATCATTTTGGGTCCAATGGAGTAGAATGGATCCTTCACAACTTTGGTACCCCGAAATAGTGCATTCAGGCTCGAACACAAGTTTTGCATCTTTTACGTGCCGAAGGTTAGCGAAATGCTCCGAAACACTCCCAAACATCATTTTGATTCCAATGGAGTAGAATGGATGCTTCGCAACTTTGGTACCCCGAAATAGTGCATTCAGGCTCGAACACAAGTTTTGCATCTATTACGTGCCGAAGGTTAGCGAAATGCTCCGAAACACTCCCAAACATCATTTTGGGTTCAATGGAATAGAATGGATGCTTCACAACTTTGGTACCCCGAAATAGTGCATTCAGGCTCGAACACAAGTTTTGCATCTTTTACGTGCCGAAGGTTAGCGAAATGCTCCAGAACACTCCCAAACATCATTTTGGTTCCAATGGAGTAGAATAGATGCTTCGCAACTTTGGTAACCCGAAATAGTGCATTCAAGCCTGAAACACAAGTTTTGCATCTTTTCACGTGCCGAAGGTTAGCAAAATGCTCCGAAGCACTCCCAAACATCATTTTGGGTCCAATGGAGTAGAATGGATGCTTCACAACTTTGGTACCCCGAAATAGTGCATTCAGGCTCGAACACAAGTTTTGCATCTATTACATGCCGAAGGTTAGCGAAATGCTCCGAAACACTCCCAAACATCATTTTTGTTCCAATGGAGTAGAATGGATGCTTCGCAACTTTGGTACCCCGAAATAGTGCATTCATGCTCGAAACACAAGTTTTGCATCTATTTATGTGCCGAAGGTTCACGAAATGCTCCTAAACACTCCCAAACATCATTTTGGGTCCATTGGAGTAGAACGGATGCTTCACAACTTTGGTACCCCGAAAGAGTGCATTTAGGCTCGAACACAAGTTTTGCATCTTTTACGTGCCGAAGGTTAGCGAAATGCTCCGAAACACTCCCAAACATCATTTTGGTTCCAATGGAGTAGAATGGATGCTTCGCAACTTTGGTACCCCGAAATAGTGCATTCAGGCTCGTACACAAGTTTTGCATCTATTACGTGCCGAAGGTTAGCAAAATGCTCAGAAACACTCCCAAACATCATTTTGGGTTCAATGGAGTAGAATGGATGCATCACAACTTTGGTACCCCGAAATAGTGCTTTCAGGCTCGAACACAAGTTTAGCATCTTTTCCGTGCCGAAGGTTAGCGAAATGCTTCGAAACACTCCCAAACATCATTTTGGGTTCAATGGAGTAGAATGGATGCTTCACAACTTTGGTACCCCGAAATAGTGCATTCAGGCTCGAACACAAGTTTTGCATCTTTTACGTGCCGAAGGTTAGCAAAATACTATGAAACACTCCCAAACATCATTTTGGTTTCAATGGAGTAGAATGGATGCTTCGCAACTTTGGTACCCCGAAATTGTGCATTCATGCCCGAAACACAAGTTTTGCATCTTTTTACGTGCCGAGGGTTAGCGAAATGCTCTAAAACACTCCCAAACATCATTTTGGGTCCAATGGATGAGAATGGATGCTTCACAACTTTGGTACCTCGAAATACTGCATTCAGGCTCGAACACAAGTTTTGCATCTTTTACGTGCTGAAGGTTAGGGAAATGCTCCGAAACACTCCCATACATCATTTTCGTTCCAATGGAGTAGAATGGACGCTTCGCAACTTTGGTAACCCAAAATAGTGCATTCATGCCCGAAACACAAGTTTTGCATCTTTTTATGTGCCGAAGGTTAGCGAAATGCTCCAAAACACTCCTAAACATCATTTTGGGTCCAATGGAGTAGAATGGATGCTTCACAACTTTGGTACCTTGAAATAGTGCATTCAGGCTCGAACAAAAGTTTTGCATCTTTTACGTGCTGAAGGTTAGCGAAATGCTCCAAACACTCCAAAACATCATTTTGGTTCCAATGAAGTAGAATGGATGCTTCGCAACTTTGGTAACCCAAAATAGTGCAATCAGGCCCGAAACACAAGTTTTGCATCTTTTTACGTGCCGAAGGTCAGCGAAATGCTCCGAAACACACCCAAACAACATTTTGGTTCCAATGGAGTAGAATGGATGCTTCGCAACTTTGGTATCCCGAAATAGTGCATTCAGGCCCGAAACACAAGTCTTGCATCTTTTTTGAGCCAAAGGTTAGCGAAATCCTCCGAAACACTCCCAAACATCATTTTGGTTCCAATGGAGTAGAATAGATGCTTCGCAACTTTGGTACCCCGAAATAATGCATTCATGCTCGAAACACAAGTTTTGCATCTTTTTATGTGCCGAAGGTTCGCGAAATGCTCCTAAACACTCCCAAACATCATTTTGGGTCCAATGGAGTAGAATGGATGCTTCGCAACTTTGGTACCCCGAAATAGTGCATTCAGGCTCGAACACAAGTTTTGCATCTTTTCACGTGCCGAAGGTTAGCGAAATGCTCCGAAGCACTCCCAAACATCAATTTGGGTCCAATGGAGTAGAATGGATGGTTCGCAACTTTGGTAACCCGAAATAGTGCATTCAGGCTCGAACACAAGTTTTGCATCTATTACATGCCGAAGGTTAGCGAAATGCTCCGAAACACTCCCAAACATCATTTTGGTTCCAATGGAGTAGAATGGATGCTTCGCAACTTTGGTACCCCGAAATATTGCATTCATGCTCGAAACACAAGTTTTGCACCTTTTTATGTGCCGAAGGTTCGCGAAATGCTCCTAAACACTCCCAAACATCATTTTGGGTCCAATGGAGTAGAATGGATCCTTCACAACTTTGGTACCCCGAAATAGTGCATTCAGGCTCGAACACAAGTTTTGCATCTTTTACGTGCCGAAGGTTAGCGAAATGCTCCGAAACACTCCCAAACATCATTTTGATTCCAATGGAGTAGAATGGATGCTTCGCAACTTTGGTACCCCGAAATAGTGCATTCAGGCTCGAACACAAGTTTTGCATCTATTACGTGCCGAAGGTTAGCGAAATGCTCCGAAACACTCCCAAACATCATTTTGGGTTCAATGGAATAGAATGGATGCTTCACAACTTTGGTACCCCGAAATAGTGCATTCAGGCTCGAACACAAGTTTAGCATCTTTTACGTGCCGAAGGTTAGCGAAATGCTCTGAAACACTCCCAAAGATCATTTTGATTCCAATGGAGTAGAATGGATGCTTCGCAACTTTGGTACCCCGAAATAGTGCATTCAGGCTCGAACACAAGTTTTGCATCTATTACGTGCCGAAGGTTAGCGAAATGCTCCGAAACACTCCCAAACATCATTTTTGGTTCAATGGAGTAGAATGGATGCTTCGCAACTTTGGTACCCCAAAATAGTGCATTCATGCCCGAAACACAAGTTTTGCATCTTTTTATGTGCCGAAGGTTAGCGAAATGCTCCAAAACACTCCTAAACATCATTTTGGGTCCAATGGAGTAGAATGGATGCTTCACAACTTTGGTACCCTGAAATAGTGCATTCAGGCTCGAACAAAAGTTTTGCATCTTTTACGTGCTGAAGGTTAGCGAAATGCTCCAAACACTCCCAAACATCATTTTGGTTCCAATGAAGTAGAATGGATGCTTCGCAACTTTGGTAACCCAAAATAGTGCATTCAGGCCCGAAACACAATTTTTGCACCTTTTTACGTGCCGAAGGTCAGCGAAATGCTCCGAAACACACCCAAACAACATTTTGGTTCCAATGGAGTAGAATGGATGCTTCGCAACTATGGTATCCCGAAATAGTGCATTCAGGCCCGAAACACAAGTCTTGCATCTTTTTTGAGCCAAAGGTTAGCGAAATCCTCCGAAATACTCCCAAACATCATTTTGGTTCCAATGGAGTAGAATGGATGCTTCGCAACTTTGGTACCCCGAAATGGTGCATTCATGCCCGAAACACAAGTTTTGCATCCTTTTACGTGGCGAAGGTTAGTGAAATGCTCCAAAATACTCCCAAACATCATTTTGGGTCCAATGGAGTAGAATGGATGCTTCACAACTTTGGTACCCCGAAATAGTGCATTCAGGCTCGTACACAAGTTTTGCATCTATTACGTGCCGAAGGTTAGCAAAATGCTCAGAAACACTCGCAAACATCATTTTGGGTTCAATGGAGTAGAATGGATGCATCACAACTTTGGTACCCCGAAATAGTGCTTTCAGGCTCGAACACAAGTTTAGCATCTTTTCCGTGCCGAAGGTTAGCGAAATGCTTCGAAACACTCCCAAACATCATTTTGGGTTCAATGGAGTAGAATGGATGCTTCACAACTTTGGTACCCCGAAATAGTGCATTCAGGCTCGAACACAAGTTTTGCATCTTTTACGTGCCGAAGGTTAGCAAAATACTATGAAACACTCCCAAACATCATTTTGGTTTCAATGGAGTAGAATGGATGCTTCGCAACTTTGGTACCCCGAAATTGTGCATTCATGCCCGAAACACAAGTTTTGCATCTTTTTACGTGCCGAGGGTTAGCGAAATGCTCTAAAACACTCCCAAACATCATTTTGGGTCCAATGGATTAGAATGGATGCTTCACAACTTTGGTACCTCGAAATACTGCATTCAGGCTCGAACACAAGTTTTGCATCTTTTACGTGCTGAAGGTTAGGGAAATGCTCCGAAACACTCCCATACATCATTTTCGTTCCAATGGAGTAGAATGGACGCTTCGCAACTTTGGTAACCCAAAATAGTGCATTCATGCCCGAAACACAAGTTTTGCATCTTTTTATGTGCCGAAGGTTAGCGAAATGCTCCAAAACACTCCTAAACATCATTTTGGGTCCAATGGAGTAGAATGGATGCTTCACAACTTTGGTACCTTGAAATAGTGCATTCAGGCTCGAACAAAAGTTTTGCATCTTTTACGTGCTGAAGGTTAGCGAAATGCTCCAAACACTCCAAAACATCATTTTGGTTCCAATGAAGTAGAATGGATGCTTCGCAACTTTGGTAACCCAAAATAGTGCAATCAGGCCCGAAACACAAGTTTTGCATCTTTTTACGTGCCGAAGGTCAGCGAAATGCTCCGAAACACACCCAAACAACATTTTGGTTCCAATGGAGTAGAATGGATGCTTCGCAACTTTGGTATCCCGAAATAGTGCATTCAGGCCCGAAACACAAGTCTTGCATCTTTTTTGAGCCAAAGGTTAGCGAAATCCTCCGAAACACTCCCAAACATCATTTTGGTTCCAATGGAGTAGAATAGATGCTTCGCAACTTTGGTACCCCGAAATAATGCATTCATGCTCGAAACACAAGTTTTGCATCTTTTTATGTGCCGAAGGTTCGCGAAATGCTCCTAAACACTCCCAAACATCATTTTGGGTCCAATGGAGTAGAATGGATGCTTCGCAACTTTGGTACCCCGAAATAGTGCATTCAGGCTCGAACACAAGTTTTGCATCTTTTCACGTGCCGAAGGTTAGCGAAATGCTCCGAAGCACTCCCAAACATCAATTTGGGTCCAATGGAGTAGAATGGATGGTTCGCAACTTTGGTAACCCGAAATAGTGCATTCAGGCTCGAACACAAGTTTTGCATCTATTACATGCCGAAGGTTAGCGAAATGCTCCGAAACACTCCCAAACATCATTTTGGTTCCAATGGAGTAGAATGGATGCTTCGCAACTTTGGTACCCCGAAATATTGCATTCATGCTCGAAACACAAGTTTTGCACCTTTTTATGTGCCGAAGGTTCGCGAAATGCTCCTAAACACTCCCAAACATCATTTTGGGTCCAATGGAGTAGAATGGATCCTTCACAACTTTGGTACCCCGAAATAGTGCATTCAGGCTCGAACACAAGTTTTGCATCTTTTACGTGCCGAAGGTTAGCGAAATGCTCCGAAACACTCCCAAACATCATTTTGATTCCAATGGAGTAGAATGGATGCTTCGCAACTTTGGTACCCCGAAATAGTGCATTCAGGCTCGAACACAAGTTTTGCATCTATTACGTGCCGATGGTTAGCGAAATGCTCCGAAACACTCCCAAACATCATTTTGGGTTCAATGGAATAGAATGGATGCTTCACAACTTTGGTACCCCGAAATAGTGCATTCAGGCTCGAACACAAGTTTAGCATCTTTTACGTGCCGAAGGTTAGCGAAATGCTCCGAAACACTCCCAAAGATCATTTTGATTCCAATGGAGTAGAATGGATGCTTCGCAACTTTGGTACCCCGAAATAGTGCATTCAGGCTCGAACACAAGTTTTGCATCTATTACGTGCCGAAGGTTAGCGAAATGCTCCGAAACACTCCCAAACATCATTTTGGGTTCAATGGAGTAGAATGGATGCTTCGCAACTTTGGTACCCCAAAATAGTGCATTCATGCCCGAAACACAAGTTTTGCATCTTTTTATGTGCCGAAGGTTAGCGAAATGCTCCAAAACACTCCTAAACATCATTTTGGGTCCAATGGAGTAGAATGGATGCTTCACAACTTTGGTACCTTGAAATAGTGCATTCAGGCTCGAACAAAAGTTTTGCATCTTTTACGTGCTGAAGGTTAGCGAAATGCTCCAAACACTCCAAAACATCATTTTGGTTCCAATGAAGTAGAATGGATGCTTCGCAACTTTGGTAACCCAAAATAGTGCAATCAGGCCCGAAACACAAGTTTTGCATCTTTTTACGTGCCGAAGGTCAGCGAAATGCTCCGAAACACACCCAAACAACATTTTGGTTCCAATGGAGTAGAATGGATGCTTCGCAACTTTGGTATCCCGAAATAGTGCATTCAGGCCCGAAACACAAGTCTTGCATCTTTTTTGAGCCAAAGGTTAGCGAAATCCTCCGAAACACTCCCAAACATCATTTTGGTTCCAATGGAGTAGAATAGATGCTTCGCAACTTTGGTACCCCGAAATAATGCATTCATGCTCGAAACACAAGTTTTGCATCTTTTTATGTGCCGAAGGTTCGCGAAATGCTCCTAAACACTCCCAAACATCATTTTGGGTCCAATGGAGTAGAATGGATGCTTCGCAACTTTGGTACCCCGAAATAGTGCATTCAGGCTCGAACACAAGTTTTGCATCTTTTCACGTGCCGAAGGTTAGCGAAATGCTCCGAAGCACTCCCAAACATCAATTTGGGTCCAATGGAGTAGAATGGATGGTTCGCAACTTTGGTAACCCGAAATAGTGCATTCAGGCTCGAACACAAGTTTTGCATCTATTACATGCCGAAGGTTAGCGAAATGCTCCGAAACACTCCCAAACATCATTTTGGTTCCAATGGAGTAGAATGGATGCTTCGCAACTTTGGTACCCCGAAATATTGCATTCATGCTCGAAACACAAGTTTTGCACCTTTTTATGTGCCGAAGGTTCGCGAAATGCTCCTAAACACTCCCAAACATCATTTTGGGTCCAATGGAGTAGAATGGATCCTTCACAACTTTGGTACCCCGAAATAGTGCATTCAGGCTCGAACACAAGTTTTGCATCTTTTACGTGCCGAAGGTTAGCGAAATGCTCCGAAACACTCCCAAACATCATTTTGATTCCAATGGAGTAGAATGGATGCTTCGCAACTTTGGTACCCCGAAATAGTGCATTCAGGCTCGAACACAAGTTTTGCATCTATTACGTGCCGAAGGTTAGCGAAATGCTCCGAAACACTCCCAAACATCATTTTGGGTTCAATGGAATAGAATGGATGCTTCACAACTTTGGTACCCCGAAATAGTGCATTCAGGCTCGAACACAAGTTTAGCATCTTTTACGTGCCGAAGGTTAGCGAAATGCTCCGAAACACTCCCAAAGATCATTTTGATTCCAATGGAGTAGAATGGATGCTTCGCAACTTTGGTACCCCGAAATAGTGCATTCAGGCTCGAACACAAGTTTTGCATCTATTACGTGCCGAAGGTTAGCGAAATGCTCCGAAACACTCCCAAACATCATTTTGGGTTCAATGGAGTAGAATGGATGCTTCGCAACTTTGGTACCCCAAAATAGTGCATTCATGCCCGAAACACAAGTTTTGCATCTTTTTATGTGCCGAAGGTTAGCGAAATGCTCCAAAACACTCCTAAACATCATTTTGGGTCCAATGGAGTAGAATGGATGCTTCACAACTTTGGTACCTTGAAATAGTGCATTCAGGCTCGAACAAAAGTTTTGCATCTTTTACGTGCTGAAGGTTAGCGAAATGCTCCAAACACTCCAAAACATCATTTTGGTTCCAATGAAGTAGAATGGATGCTTCGCAACTTTGGTAACCCAAAATAGTGCAATCAGGCCCGAAACACAAGTTTTGCATCTTTTTACGTGCCGAAGGTCAGCGAAATGCTCCGAAACACACCCAAACAACATTTTGGTTCCAATGGAGTAGAATGGATGCTTCGCAACTTTGGTATCCCGAAATAGTGCATTCAGGCCCGAAACACAAGTCTTGCATCTTTTTTGAGCCAAAGGTTAGCGAAATCCTCCGAAACACTCCCAAACATCATTTTGGTTCCAATGGAGTAGAATAGATGCTTCGCAACTTTGGTACCCCGAAATAATGCATTCATGCTCGAAAAACAAGTTTTGCATCTTTTTATGTGCCGAAGGTTCGCGAAATGCTCCTAAACACTCCCAAACATCATTTTGGGTCCAATGGAGTAGAATGGATGCTTCGCAACTTTGGTACCCCGAAATAGTGCATTCAGGCTCGAACACAAGTTTTGCATCTTTTCACGTGCCGAAGGTTAGCGAAATGCTCCGAAGCACTCCCAAACATCAATTTGGGTCCAATGGAGTAGAATGGATGGTTCGCAACTTTGGTAACCCGAAATAGTGCATTCAGGCTCGAACACAAGTTTTGCATCTATTACATGCCGAAGGTTAGCGAAATGCTCCGAAACACTCCCAAACATCATTTTGGTTCCAATGGAGTAGAATGGATGCTTCGCAACTTTGGTACCCCGAAATATTGCATTCATGCTCGAAACACAAGTTTTGCACCTTTTTATGTGCCGAAGGTTCGCGAAATGCTCCTAAACACTCCCAAACGTCATTTTGGGTCCAATGGAGTAGAATGGATCCTTCACAACTTTGGTACCCCGAAATAGTGCATTCAGGCTCGAACACAAGTTTTGCATCTTTTACGTGCCGAAGGTTAGCGAAATGCTCCGAAACACTCCCAAACATCATTTTGATTCCAATGGAGTAGAATGGATGCTTCGCAACTTTGGTACCCCGAAATAGTGCATTCAGGCTCGAACACAAGTTTTGCATCTATTACGTGCCGAAGGTTAGCGAAATGCTCCGAAACACTCCCAAACATCATTTTGGGTTCAATGGAATAGAATGGATGCTTCACAACTTTGGTACCCCGAAATAGTGCATTCAGGCTCCAACACAAGTTTAGCATCTTTTACGTGCCGAAGGTTAGCGAAATGCTCCGAAACACTCCCAAAGATCATTTTGATTCCAATGGAGTAGAATGGATGCTTCGCAACTTTGGTACCCCGAAATAGTGCATTCAGGCTCGAACACAAGTTTTGCATCTATTACGTGCCGAAGGTTAGCGAAATGCTCCGAAACACTCCCAAACATCATTTTGGGTTCAATGGAGTAGAATGGATGCTTCGCAACTTTGGTACCCCAAAATAGTGCATTCATGCCCGAAACACAAGTTTTGCATCTTTTTATGTGCCGAAGGTTAGCGAAATGCTCCAAAACACTCCTAAACATCATTTTGGGTCCAATGGAGTAGAATGGATGCTTCACAACTTTGGTACCCTGAAATAGTGCATTCAGGCTCGAACAAAAGTTTTGCATCTTTTACGTGCTGAAGGTTAGCGAAATGCTCCAAACACTCCCAAACATCATTTTGGTTCCAATGAAGTAGAATGGATGCTTCGCAACTTTGGTAACCCAAAATAGTGCATTCAGGCCCAAAACACAATTTTTGCACCTTTTTACGTGCCGAAGGTCAGCGAAATGCTCCGAAACACACCCAAACAACATTTTGGTTCCAATGGAGTAGAATGGATGCTTCGCAACTTTGGTATCCCGAAATAGTGCATTCAGGCCCGAAACACAAGTCTTGCATCTTTTTTGAGCCAAACGTTAGCGAAATCCTCCGAAACACTCCCAAACATCATTTTGGTTCCAATGGAGTAGAATGGATGCTTCGCAACTTTGGTACCCCGAAATGGTGCATTCATGCCCGAAACACAAGTTTTGCATCCTTTTACGTGGCGAAGGTTAGTGAAATGCTCCAAAATACTCCCAAACATCATTTTGGGTCCAATGGAGTAGAATGGATGCTTCACAACTTTGGTACCCCGAAATAGTGCATTCAGGCTCGAACACAAGTTTTGCATCTTTTACGTGCCGAAGGTTAGCGAAATGCTCCAGAACACTCCCAAACATCATTTTGGTTCCAATGGAGTAGAATAGATGCTTCGCAACTTTGGTAACCCGAAATAGTGCATTCAAGCCTGAAACACAAGTTTTGCATCTTTTCACGGGCCGAAGGTTAGCAAAATGCTCCGAAGCACTCCCAAACATCATTTTGGGTCCAATGGAGTAGAATGGATGCTTCACAACTTTGGTACCCCGAAATAGGGCATTCAGGCTCGAACACAAGTTTTGCATCTATTACATGCCGAAGGTTAGCGAAATGCTCCGAAACACTCCCAAACATCATTTTTGTTCCAATGGAGTAGAATGGACGCTTCCCAACTTTGGTACCCCGAAATAGTGCATTCATGCTCGAAACACAAGTTTTGCATCTTTTTATGTGCCGAAGGTTCACGAAATGCTCCTAAACACTCCCAAACATCATTTTGGGTCCATTGGAGTAGAACGGATGCTTCACAACTTTGGTACCCCGAAATAGTGCATTTAGGCTCGAACACAAGTTTTGCATCTTTTACGTGCCGAAGGTTAGCGAAATGCTCCGAAACACTCCCAAACATCATTTTTGTTCCAATGGAGTAGAATGGATGCTTCGCAACTTTGGTACCCCGAAATAGTGCATTCAGGCTCGAACACAAGTTTTGCATCTATTACGTGCCGAAGGTTAGCAAAATGCTCCGAAACACTCCCAAACATCATTTTGGGTTCAATGGAGTAGAATGGATGCTTCACAACTTTGGTACCCCGAGATAGTGCATTCAGGCTCGAACACAAGTTTTGCATCTTTTACGTGCCGAAGGTTAGCGAAATGCTCCGGAACACTCCCAAACATCATTTTGGGTTCAATGGAGTAGAATGGATGCTTCACAACTTTGGGACTCCGAAATAGAGCATTCAAGCTCGAACACAAGTTTTGCATCTTTTACGTGCCGAAGGTTAGCGAAACCAATCACTCCCAAACATCATTTTGGTTCCAATGGAGTAGAATGGGTGATTCGCAACTTCGGTACCCCGAAATAGTGCATTCATGCTCGAAACACAACTTTTGCATCTTTTTATGTGCCGAAGGTTCGCGAAATGCTCCTAAACACTCCCAAACATCATTTTGGGTCCAATGGAGTAGAACGGATGCTTCGCAACTTTGGTACCCCGAAATAGTGCATTCAGGCTCGAACACAAGTTTTGCATCTTTTACGTGCCGAAGGTTAGCGAAATGCTCCAAAACACTGCCAAACATCATTTTGGTTCCAATGGAGTAGAATAGATGCTTCGCAACTTTGGTAACCCGAAATAGTGCATTCAAGCCCGAAACACATGTTTTGCATCTTTTCACGTGCCGAAGGTTAGTGAAATGCTCCGAAGCACTCCCAAACATCAATTTGGGTCCAATGGAGTAGAATGGATGGTTCACAACTTTGGTAACCCGAAATAGTGCATTCAGGCTCGAACACAAGTTTTGCATCTATTACATGCCGAAGGTTAGCGAAATGCTCCGAAACACTCCCAAACATCATTTTGGTTCCAATGGAGTAGAATGGATGCTTCGCAACTTTGGTACCCCGAAATAATGCATTCATGCTCGAAACACAAGTTTTGCATCTTTTTATGTGCCGAAGGTTCGCGAAATGCTCCTAAACACTCCCAAACATCATTTTGGGTCCAATGGAGTAGAATGGATCCTTCACAACTTTGGTACACCGAAATAGTGCATTCAGGCTCGAACACAAGTTTTGCATCTTTTACGTGCCGAAGGTTAGCGAAATGCTCCGAAACACTCCCAAACATCATTTTGATTCCAATGGAGTAGAATGGATGCTTCGCAACTTTGGTACCCCGAAATAGTGCATTCAGGCTCGAACACAAGTTTTGCATCTATTACGTGCCGAAGGTTAGCGAAATGCTCCGAAACACTCCCAAACATCATTTTGGGTTCAATGGAGTAGAATGGATGCTTCACAACTTTGGTACCCCGAAATAATGCATTCATGCTCGAAACACAAGTTTTGCATCTTTTTATGTGCCGAAGGTTCGCGAAATGCTCCTAAACACTCCCAAACATCATTTTGGGTCCAATGGAGGAGAATGGATCCTTCACAACTTTGGTACCCCGAAATAGTGCATTCAGGCTCGAACACAAGTTTTGCATCTTTTACGTGCCGAAGGTTAGCGAAATGCTCCGAAACACTCCCAAACATCATTTTGATTCCAATGGAGTAGAATGGATGCTTCGCAACTTTGGTACCCCGAAATAGTGCATTCAGGCTCGAACACAAGTTTAGCATCTTTTCCGTGCCGAAGGTTAGCGAAATGCTTCGAAACACTCCCAAACATCATTTTGGGTTCAATGGAGTAGAATGGATGCTTCACAACTTTGGAACCCCGAAATAGTGCATTCAGGCTCGAACACAAGTTTTGCATCTTTTACGTGCCGAAGGTTAGCAAAATACTATGAAACACTCCCAAACATCATTTTGGTTTCAATGGAGTAGAATGGATGCTTCGCAACTTTGGTACCCCGAAATTGTGCATTCATGCCCGAAACACAAGTTTTGCATCTTTTTACGTGCCGAGGGTTAGCGAAATGCTCTAAAACACTCCCAAACATCATTTTGGGTCCAATGGATTAGAATGGATGCTTCACAACTTTGGTACCTCGAAATACTGCATTCAGGCTCGAACACAAGTTTTGCATCTTTTACGTGCCGAAGGTTAGGGAAATGCTCCGAAACACTCCCATACATCATTTTCGTTCCAATGGAGTAGAATGGACGCTTCGCAACTTTGGTACCCCAAAATAGTGCATTCATGCCCGAAACACAATTTTTGCATCTTTTTATGTGCCGAAGGTTAGCGAAATGCTCCAAAACACTCCTAAACATCATTTTGGGTCCAATGGAGTAGAATGGATGCTTCACAACTTTGGTACCCTGAAATAGTGCATTCAGGCTCGAACAAAAGTTTTGCATCTTTTACGTGCTGAAGGTTAGCGAAATGCTCCAAACACTCCCAAACATCATTTTGGTTCCAATGAAGTAGAATGGATGCTTCGCAACTTTGGTAACCCAAAATAGTGCATTCAGGCCTGAAACACAATTTTTGCATCTTTTTACGTGCCGAAGGTCAGCGAAATGCTCCGAAACACACCCAAACAACATTTTGGTTCCAATGGAGTAGAATGGATGCTTCGCAACTTTGGTATCCCGAAATAGTGCATTCAGGCCCGAAACACAAGTCTTGCATCTTTTTTGAGCCAAAGGTTAGCGAAATCCTCCGAAACACTCCCAAACATCATTTTGGTTCCAATGGAGTAGAATGGATGCTTCACAACTTTGGTACCCCGAAATGGTGCATTCATGCCCGAAACACAAGTTTTGCATCCTTTTACGTGGCGAAGGTTAGTGAAATGCTCCAAAATACTCCCAAACATCATTTTGGGTCCAATGGAGTAGAATGGATGCTTCACAACTTTGGTACCCCGAAATAGTGCATTCAGGCTCGAACACAAGTTTTGCATCTTTTACGTGCCGAAGGTTAGCGAAATGCTCCAGAACACTCCCAAACATCATTTTGGTTCCAATGGAGTAGAATAGATGCTTCGCAACTTTGGTAACCCGAAATAGTGCATTCAAGCCTGAAACACAAGTTTTGCATCTTTTCACGTGCCGAAGGTTAGCAAAATGCTCCGAAGCACTCCCAAACATCATTTTGGGTCCAATGGAGTAGAATGGATGCTTCACAACTTTGGTACCCCGAAATAGTGCATTCAGGCTCGAACACAAGTTTTGCATCTATTACATGCCGAAGGTTAGCGAAATGCTCCGAAACACTCCCAAACATCATTTTTGTTCCAATGGAGTAGAATGGATGCTTCGCAACTTTGGTACCCCGAAATAGTGCATTCATGCTCGAAACACAAGTTTTGCATCTTTTTATGTGCCGAAGGTTCACGAAATGCTCCTAAACACTCCCAAACATCATTTTGGGTCCATTGGAGTAGAACGGATGCTTCACAACTTTGGTACCCCGAAATAGTGCATTTAGGCTCGAACACAAGTTTTGCACCTTTTACGTGCCGAAGGTTAGCGAAATGCTCCGAAACACTCCCAAACATCATTTTAGTTCCAATGGAGTAGAATGGATGCTTCGCAACTTTGGTACCCCGAAATAGTGCATTCAGGCTCGAACACAAGTTTTGCATCTATTACGTGCCGAAGGTTAGCAAAATGTTCCGAAACACTCCCAAACATCATTTTGGGTTCAATGGAGTAGAATGGATGCTTCACAACTTTGGTACCCCGAGATAGTGCATTCAGGCTCGAACACAAGTTTTGCATCTTTTACGTGCCGAAGGTTAGCGAAATGCTCCGGAACACTCCCAAACATCATTTTGGGTTCAATGGAGTAGAATGGATGCTTCACAACTTTGGGACCCCGAAATAGTGCATTCAAGCTCGAACACAAGTTTTGCATCTTTTACGTGCCGAAGGTTAGCGAAACCAATCACTCCCAAACATCATTTTGGTTCCAATGGAGTAGAATGGGTGCTTCGCAACTTTGGTAACTCGAAATAGTGTATTTAGGCCCGAAACACAAGTCTTGCTGATGAGGACATTCCCGCCAATGATACATCCCCGACATCGACATCATCACTACCTCAACAGGATTCAATTCCTCTCGCTGGTCCTATTACTCGTGCTCGTGCTCGCCAACTAAATAATCAATTAAGTTCCCTCCTTAGTTCATATAAACCATGTTTAGATTGTGGAGACACGTGCACTATTGGTTTGCTTAGGAATTATGGAGAAGAGCGACTCAAAAAAGGATTCGGGTCGGCTGGATTCGGACTGCAGCACAGCACCAACTTCTGACGGTTGCCACGGTCGCATACGGAGTCGGATTGGAGCGTTCAAGTACTTCCTGGAACCGTGTTGAAGTTAGCTTTCATATGGATCCGGACTCATGCCCATATCTGTGCTGAGGTGTCCGCAATCTACAAATTATTGACCGGAGGTCTTTCTGTCCAGGGTGCTGCGCCACCGTATTTTGGCCCAATGGGCCGTGTATCAAGTTGGGTCCATTAGGGACGCGTCCTAGGGTTGGAGCACGAACCCTGCCCCCTTTTGTTCGTCCTCCCCCTTTCATATACTCCTTAGTCGCCGTCGAGAACACTTGGGTTTTGTTTAGATCAAGTTTAGCCTTTGCTACTTGCTTGTAAGCGCGCGTGCTGGTCCAGCTGCCCATCTTCGAGTCTTCGGAACCCCACATCGTTTGAGATTGAGTTTGAGATTGAAACCTTCATTCCCATCTAGTAATTTCAGTACTTGTTCAATACTTGTTCTTGCTAGTTCTCCATTGCTTGCAGGACGAGTGCCCTAGCGGTCGGTGACGCGACCCACACCATCGCGGCAGCGGAGGAGGTGTATCGGTTGCAAGGGTGCAGTCTTTAGAAGGCTGTAGTCGGGCCGAGAGCGTCTCCTCGTTATCAATCGACTTATCTTCGCCTCTCATCGAAAGATTGGGCACAAACCCTACTGGGTTCGTATCAGTTGGTAATCAGAGCAAGGTTTTCGGTGAGAGACTTTCCACATACTTTCCAAATTTTTTTTCTCTTCCTATAGTCCATAAAAAGCCAAAAAATAGTAGATCAGTTTTGTTTCCGCAATCCCATAACACATTTGAGCCATACTAGTACTGCTAGGGTAGGGCTTGTTGAGTTTTCGGTTGGACCGGTTTGTGTCGAGTTGCTGGTCTTAGTTTTAGTATTTTAGAGTTTCGAGTTCTTGTCACGTTTCTGTCACAGTTGTGCGCTAACATTTTGATCCTGTGTTGGCTGTGCTAAGTACTCTGTGTGATCAAGTCCGAACAGGAATCAATCTATAAACCCCACGCTCGTTAGTGGGAAGGTGAAGACCGAAGCCACTTCGTGTTGAAGTTTGAGTTGTACTCGGTTTGGTGGCTGCTTTGTGTTGCCATATATTGCTGCGGATCACTTGTTCATATATTTTGTCATCATCACGAAAGATAGCAGTGGATCATATCTATCTCTAGTTGTCCTCTCCTCGTTTATACCATATTTGAGTTTCGGCTTACTCTAGAGAGAGAGAGAGAGAGTATCTTTTTTTACCGGAATACCCCTGTGTTTTTCTGGAAAAGTTTGTGTGGTAATTGGCTCTTTAGGAGTCCCTTTGTTCATATATTCAGTTTTGAGGATCCCCTAAAAAAAAGAAAAAAAAAAGAAAAAAAAAAGAAAAAAAAGAAAAAGAGAAAAGGGGCTGATCTTTGTGTTTAAAGTGAGCTGTTCATATTTCCAGTGGTGCGCTGTGACTTCGTTTGTGTCCAGGCTCGCGTCTCTAGCACAGTCTAGACTAGGACTAGCATAGTACCACCATTGAACGATTATTCAGCTTGCTTTTTATCTAACGTGGTGCTAGTCATTCCTTGTTCCAGCCCACCTATAGCTCCACATATTCGACTACAGCCTGACAGGTTTTGTTGCTTCTGGCACCGATACACTTCACTCTGCGGTTGCAGACTTGTGGTGGCCGTCCCCTCCTGTTGGGCAAGGTAAGAATTGGTAAGAGCTTGTATAACAAGTCGAGAGTGAGCGTCTTACTGTAGCTACATCCTATTAGCTGTAGGAATTTTTTTTCTCTTGCACTTGTTTTCTTTGTTTTCACCATGGCAGGATCAGATGAAGAAGAAGTCAACAAAATTCCACAGTCTCCTCGGACTAAGGGGATCATACAACACTTCGAGAGGCTAGTGAAGACGCACAACGAAGGCATTCATAATGACTTGCTGGTGACGAATGATAAGATTGGGCAATTGGAGGCCGCACAGATCACGAACAACAACAGGCTTGCAGGGATGGAGGCATCAGTGGCTCGTATGGACAAGAGTCTTGGTGCACTCTTGAAGCGATTTGATGATCTGCATTCTAAGAAGGTTGGAGATGGCAAGAAGGAAGACAAGAAGGACGACAAGGATGACAGATTTGATGGTGATTGGGACGCATATGGTGGAGACACTGAAGTCGACGATCACGACCGACGTCAGCTACATCGTAATCGTCGAGGTATGGGCGGTAATCGTCGACGTGATTTGCATGGTAATGATGATGCTTTCAGTAAGATTAAATTTAAGATACCTCCTTTTGATGGCAAATATGATCCTGATGCTTACATTACTTGGGAAATTGCTGTTGATCAAAAGTTTGCATGCCATGAATTTCCTGAAACTACACGTGTTAGGGCTGCTACGAGCGAGTTCACTGATTTTGCTTCTATTTGGTGGATAGAGCATGGCAAGAAAAATCCTACTAACATACCACACACTTGGGATGCTTTGAAACGGGTCATGCGGGCTAGATTTGTTCCTTCTTACTATGCACGTGAACTGTTACATAAGTTGCAACAATTGAGACAAGGTACTAAATCTGTGGAAGAATATTTTCAGGAATTACAAATGGGTATGATGCGTTGTAATATAGAGGAGAGTGAGGAATCTGCTATTGCTAGATTTGTGGGTGGACTAAATAGAGAAATTCAGGACATCCTTGCTTATAAAGATTATAATACTGTAACGAAATGTTTCCATCTTGCTTGTAAAGCTGAACGGGAAGTGCAGGGACGACGTGGTGCCAAGCCTAACATTTTTGCAGGGCAATCCACATCATGGCAGCAGCGTTCATCTACTTCCATGACCACACCAAACCGATCAGCACCACCACCATCCTCCTCCGACAAACCACGTGGTGTGACTACAAATTCAGCAACCAAATCTGCCCAGAAACCAGCCACTAGTGCATCGTCAGTTGCCTCCACAGGTAGAACAAGGGATGTTCAGTGCCATCGATGCAAGGGTTATGGACACGTACAACATGACTGTCCTAGCAAACGTGTTTTGGTGGTAAAGGAAGATGGTGGGTATTCTTCAACTAGTGATTTTGATGACGATACACTTGTTTTGCTTGCGGCTGACGATGCAGGTAGAGAAGAGCCACCTGACGAACAGATTGGTCCAGATGATGCTGACCATTATGAGAGTCTTATTGTGCAGCGTGTGCTTAGTGCACAAATGGAGAAGGGGGAGCAAAATCAGCGGCACACATTGTTCCAAACAAAGTGTGTCATTAAAGAACGTTCTTGTCGCTTGATCATTGATGGGGGAAGTTGTAATAACTTGGCTAGCAGCGACATGGTGGAGAAGCTTGCACTTTCAACTACACCACACCCACATCCATATTACATTCGATGGCTGAACAACAGTGGTAAGGTAAAGGTAACAAGGCTGGTACGAATTAGTTTTTCTATTGGTTCATACCATGATCTTGTTGAGTGTGATGTTGTGCCTATGGAAGCTTGTCATATTCTACTAGGTAGACCTTGGTAGTTTGATACAGATTGTTTGCATCATGGTAGATCAAATCAGTATTCTCTCATGCACAATGATAAGAAAATTTCGTTGCTTCCTATGTCTCCTGAGGCTATTGTGCGTGATGATATTGCTAAAGCTGCAAAAGCTAAAATTGAGAACAATAAAAATCTGAAATCTGTTGGTAATAATAATGATGAGATACAATTGAAAAGTCATTGTTTGCTTGCTACTAAATCTGATATTAATGAATTAATTGCTTCCACTTCTGTTGCCTATGCTTTGGTATGCAAGGATGCTTTGATTTCACTTCAAGATATGCAACATTCTTTGCCTCCTGCTGTTGCTAACATTTTGCAGGAGTACTCTGATGTTTTTCCAAGTGATTTACTAGCGGGGCTGCCACCTATACGAGGGATTGAGCACCAAATTGATCTTATTCCGGGGGCTTCCTTGCCCAACCGTGCACCATACAGGACAAATCCGGAGGAGACAAAAGAAATTCAGCGACAAGTGCAAGAACTACTCGACAAAGGTTATGTGCGTGAGTCTCTTAGTCCTTGTGCTGTTCCAGTTATTTTGGTGCCTAAGAAAGATGGAACATGGCGTATGTGTGTTGATTGTAGAGCTATTAATAATATCACTATTCGCTATCGACATCCTATTCCACGTTTAGATGATATGCTTGATGAATTGAGTGGTGCTATTGTGTTCTCTAAGGTTGACTTGTGTAGTGGGTATCACCAGATTCGTATGAAATTGGGAGATGAATGGAAAACTGCTTTCAAGACTAAGTTCGGTTTATATGAGTGGTTAGTCATGCCTTTTGGGTTAACTAATGCACCTAGCACTTTCATGAGATTAATGAACGAGGTTTTGTGTGCTTTTATTGGGAAATTTGTTGTAGTCTACTTTGATGATATATTGATCTACAGCAAATCTATGGATGAACATCTTGATCATTTGCGTGCTGTTTTCAATGCTTTACGAGATGCATGTTTGTTTGGTAACCTTGAGAAGTGCACCTTTTGCACCGATCGAGTGTCGTTTCTTGGCTATGTTGTGACTCCACAGGGAATTGAGGTTGATCAAGACAAGGTAGAAGCTATAAAAGGGTGGCCTGTACCAACGAGTCTCACACATGTACGGAGTTTCCTAGGACTAGCTGGATTCTATCGCAGGTTTGTGAAGGATTTCAGCACCATTGCTGCACCAATGAATGAGCTTACAAAGAAGGGAGTGCCTTTTAGTTGGGGAAGAAAACAAGAGAACGCCTTCAACATTTTGAAAGATAAGTTGACACATGCACCTCTCCTCCAACTCCCTGATTTTAGTAAGACTTTTGAGCTTGAATGTGATGCTAGTGGAATTGGATTGGGTGGTGTTTTGTTGCAAGAAAGAAAACCGGTTGCGTATTTTAGTGAAAAATTGAGCGGTCCAGTTCTGAATTATTCCACTTATGATAAATAATTGTATGCTCTTGTTCGATGTTTGGAAACATGGCAGCATTATTTGTGGCCCAAAGAGTTTGTTATTCATTCTGATCATGAATCTTTGAAACATATTCGTAGTCAAGGAAAACTGAACCGTAGGCATGCTAAGTGGGTTGAATTTATTGAATCTTTTCCTTATGTTATTAAGCACAAGAAAGGGAAAGAGAATATCATCGCTGATGCTTTGTCTAGGAGATATGCTTTGCTGAATCAACTTGATTACAAGATCTTTGGCCTAGAAACAATTAAAGAACATTATATTAACGATGCTGATTTTAAAAATGTATTGCTGCATTGCAAAGATGGAAATGGATGGAACAAATTCATCATTAGTGATGGGTTTGTGTTTAGAGCTAACAAGCTATGCATTCCAGCTAGCTCCGTTCGTTTGTTGTTGTTGCAGGAAGCGCATGGAGGTGGTTTGATGGGACATTTTGGAGCCAAAAAGACGATGGACATTCTTGCTGGCCATTTATTTTGGCCCCAGATGAGGAAAGATGTGGAGAGGTTTGTTGCTCGATGTGCGACATGTCAAAAGGCTAAGTCACGTTTAAATCCACACGGTTTATATTTACCTCTTCCTGTTCCTAGTGCTCTTTGGGAAGATATTTCTATGGATTTTGTGTTGGGTTTGCTAAGGACTAGGAAGGGTCGTGATAGTGTGTTTGTGGTTGTTGATAGATTTTCTAAGATGGCACACTTCATACCATGTCATAAAACTGATGATGCTTCAAATATTGCTGATTTGTTCTTTAGAGAAGTTGTTCGCTTGCATGGCGTGCCCAATACCATTGTTTCTGATCGTGATGCTAAGTTTCTTAGTTATTTCTGGAAAACTTTGTGGGCTAAGTTAGGTACTAAGCTTTTGTTCTCTACTACATGTCATCCCCAAACTGATGGTCAAACTGAAGTTGTGAATAGAACCTTGTCTACTATGTTAAGGGCTGTGTTAAAGAACAATATTAAGATGTGGGAAGAATGCTTACCTCATATTGAATTTGCTTACAATCGTTCGTTGCATTCTACTACAAAGATGTGCCCATTCCAGATTGTATATGGTTTCTTGCCTCGTGCTCCTATTGATTTAATGCCTTTGCCAGCCTCTGAGAACCTAAATTTTGTAGCTACTAACCGTGCTGAATTGATGTTAAAGCTGCATGAAACAACAAAAACGAACATAGAGCGCATGAATGCTAAGTACAAGCTTGCTGGTGATAAAGGTAGAAAGGAATTAACATTTGAACCTGGAGACTTAGTATGGTTACATTTGAGGAAGGAGAGGTTTCCTGAATTGCGTAAATCTAAATTATTGCCTAGGGCTGATGGACCGTTTAAAGTGGTAGAAAGGATTAATGACAATGCATACAAACTCGATCTACCTGCAGATTTTGGGGTTAGTCCCACATTTAACATTGCAGATTGGAAGCCATATTTGGGAGAAGAAGATGAGCTTGAGTCGAGGACGACTCAAATGCAAGAAGGGGAGGATGATGAGGACATTCCCGCCAATGATACATCCCCGACATCGACATCATCACTACCTCAACAGGATTCAATTCCTCTCGCTGGTCCTATTACTCGTGCTCGTGCTCGCCAACTAAATAATCAAGTAAGTTCCCTCCTTAGTTCATATACACCATGTTTAGATTGTGGAGACACGTGCACTATTGGTTTGCTTAGGAATCATGGAGAAGAGCGACTCGGAAAAGGATTCGGGTCGGCTGGATTCGGACTGCAGCACATCACCAACTTCTGACGGATGCCACGGTTGCATACGGAGTCGAATTGGAGCGTTCAAGTACTTCCTGGAACCGTGTTGAAGTTAACTTTCATATGGATCCGGAATCATGTCCATATCTGTCCTGAGGTGTCCGCAATCTACAAATTATTGACCGGAGGTCTTTCTGTCCAGGGTGCTGCGCCACCGTATTTTGGCCCAATGGGCCGTGTATCAAGTTGGGTCCATTAGGAACGCGTCCTAGGATTGGAGCATGACCCCTGCCCCCTTTTGGTCGTCCTCCCCCTTTCATATACTCCTTAGCTACCGTCGAGAACACTTTTGTTTTGTTTAGATCAAGTTTAGCCTTTGCTACTTGCTTGTAAGCGCGCGTGCTGGTCCAGCCGCCCGTCTTCGAGTCTTCGGAACCCCACATCGTTTGAGATTGAGTTTGAGATTGAAACCTTCATTCCCATCTAGAAATTTCAGTACTTGTTCAATACTTGTTCTTGCTAGTTCTCGAATGCTTGCAGGACGAGTGCCCTAGCGGCCGGTGCCGCGACCCACACGATCGCGGTAGCGGAGGAGGTGTATCGGTTGCAAGGGTGCAGTCTTTGGAAGGCTGTAGTCGGGCCGAGAGCGTCTCCTCGTTATCAATCGACTTATCTTCGCCTCTCATCGAAAGATTGGGCACAAACCCTACTGGGATCGTATCACTTGCATCTTTTTTGTGCCAAAGGTTAGCGAAATGCTCCGAAACAGCCCCAAACATCATTTTAGTTCCAATGGAGTAGAATGGATGCTTCACAACTATGGTACCCCGAAATAGTGCATTCAGGCTCGAACACAAGTTTTGCATCTTTTACGTGACGAAGGTTAGCCAAATATTATGAAACACTCTCAAACATCATTTTGGTTTCAATGGAGTAGAATGGATGCTTCGCGACTTTGGTACCCTGAATTAGTGCATTCATGCCCGAAACACAAGTTTTGCATCTTTTTACGTGCCGAAGGTTAGCGAAATGCTCCGAAACACTCCCAAGAATCAATTTGGTTCCAATGGATTAGAATGGATCCTTCGCAACTTTCATACCCCGAAATAGTGCATTCATGTCCGAAACACAAGTTTTGCATCTTTTTACGTGCCGAAGGATAGCGAAATGCTCCAAAACACTCCAAAACATCATTTTGGGTCCAATGGAGTAGAATGGATGCTTCACAACTTTGCTACCCCAAAATAGTGCATTCAGGCTCGAACACAAGTTTTGCATCTTTTACGTGCCGAAGGTTAGCGTAATGCTCCGAAACACTCCCAAACATCATTTTGGTTCCAATAGAGTAGAATGGATGCTTCGCAACTTTGGTAACCCGAAATAGTGCATTCAGGCCCGAAACACAAGTTTTGCATCTTTTTACGTGCTTAAGGTAAGCGAAATGCTCCGAAACACTCCCAAACATCATTTTGGGTCCAATGGAGTAGAATGGATGCTTTACAACTTTGGTACCCCGAAATAGTGCATTCAGGCTCGAACACAAGTTTTGCATCTATTACATGCCATAGGATCGCAAAACGCTCCGAAACACTCCCAAGCATCAATTTGGTTCCAATGGAGTTGAATGGATGCTTCGCAACTTTGGTACCCCGAAATAGTTTATTCATGCCCGAAACACAAGTTTTGCAACTTTTTACGTGCCGAAGGTTAGCGAAATGCTCCGAAACACTCCCAAGCATCAATTTGGTTCCAATGGAGTACAATGGATGCTTCGCAACTTTGGTAACTCGAAATAGTGCATTCAGGCCCGAAACACAAGTTTTGCATCTTTTTACGTGCCGAAGGTTAGCGAAATGCTCTGAAACACTCCCAAACATCATTTTGGGTCCAATGGAGTAGAACGGATGCTTTACAACTTTGGTACCCCGAAATAGTGCATTCAGGCTCGAACACAAGTTTTGCATTTATTACATGCCAAAGGTTAGCGAAATGCTCCGGAACACTCCCGAGCATCAATTTGGTTCCAATGGAGTAGAATGGATGCTTCGCAACTTTGGTACCCCGAAATAGTGCATTCATGCCCGAAACACAAGTTTTGCATCTTTTTACGTGCCGAAGGTTAGCGAAATGCTCCGAAACACTCCCAAACATAATTTTGGGTCCAATGGAGTAGAATGGTTGCTTTACAACTTTGGTACCCCGAAATAGTGCATTCAGGCTCGAACACAAGTTTTGCATCTTTTACATGCCGAAGGTTAGCGTAATGCTCCGAAACACTCCCAAACATCATTTTGGTTCCAATAGAGTAGAATGGATGCTTCGCAACTTTGGTAACCCGAAATAGTGCATTCAGGCCCGAAACACAAGTTTTGCATCTTTTTACGTGCTTAAGGTTAGCGAAATGCTCCGAAACACTCCCAAACATCATTTTGGGTCCAATGGAGTAGAATGGATGCTTTACAACTTGGGTACCCCAAAATAGTGCATTCAGGCTCGAACACAAGTTTTGCATCTATTACATGCCATAGGATAGCAAAAAGCTCTGAAACACTCCCAAGCATCAATTTGGTTCCAATGGAGTGGAATGGATGCTTCGCAACTTTGGTACCCCGAAATAGTGTATTCATGCCCGAAACACAAGTTTTGCAACTTTTTACATGCCGAAGGTTAGCGAAATGCTCCGAAACACTCCCAAGCATCAATTTGGTTCGAATGGAGTAGAATGGATGCTTCGCAACTTTGGTAGCTCGAAATAGTGCATTCAGGCCCGAAACACAAGTTTTGCATCTTTTTACGTGCCGAAGGTTAGCGAAATGCTCCGAAATACTCCCAAACATAATTTTGGGTCCAATGGATTAGAATGGATGCTTCAGAACATTGGTACCCCGAAATAGTGCATTCAGGCTCGAACACAAGTTTTGCATCTTTTTACGTGACGAAGGTTAGCGAAATGCTCCGAAACCCTCCCAAACATCATTTTGGGTCCAATGGATTAGAATGGATGCTTCACAACTTTGGTACCCCGAAATAGTGCATTCAGGCTCGAACACAAGTTTTGCATCTTTTTACGTGACGAAGGTTAGCGAAATGCTCCGAAACACTCCCAAACATCATTTTGGGTCCAATGGATTAGAATGGATGCTTCACAACTTTGGTACCCCGAAATAGTGCATTCAGGCTCGAACACAAGTTTTGCATCTTTTACGTGGCGAAGGTTAGCAAAATGTTATGAACCACTCCCAAACATCATTTTCGTTTCAATGGAGTAGAATGGATGCTTCGCAACTTTGGTACCCCGAATTAGTGCTTTCATGCCCGAAACACAAGTTTTGCATCTTTTTACGTGCCGAAGGTTAGCGAAATGCTCCGAAACACTCCCAAGCATCAATTTGGTTCCAATGGATGAGAATGGATGCTTCGCAACTTTGGTACCCCGAAATAGTGCATTCATGCCCGAAACACAAGTTTTGCATCTTTTTACGTGCCGAAGGATAGCGAAATGCTCCAAAACACTCCAAAACATCATTTTGGGTCCAATGGAGTAGAATGGATGCTTCACAACTTTACTACCCCAAAATAGTGCATTCTGGCTCGAACACAAGTTTTGCATCTTTTACGTGCCGAAGGTTAGCGTAATGCTCCGAAACACTCCCAAACATCATTTTGGTTCCAATAGAGTAGAATGGATGCTTCGCAACTTTAGTAACCCGAAATAGTGCATTCAGGCCTGAAACACAAGTTTTGCATCTTTTTACGTGCTTAAGGTTAGCGAAATGCTCCGAAACACTCCCAAACATCATTTTGGGTCCAATGGAGTAGAATGGATGCTTTACAACTTTGGTACCCCGAAATAGTGCATTCAGGCTCGAACACAAGTTTTGCATCTATTACATGCCAAAGGATAGCAAAATGCTCCGAAACACTCCCAAGCATCAATTTGGTTCCAATGGAGTGGAATGGATGCTTCGCAACTTTGGTACCCCGAAATAGTTCATTCATGCCCGAAACACAAGTTTTGCAACTTTTTACGTGCCGAAGGTTAGCGAAATGCTCCGAAACACTCCCAAGCATCAATTTGGTTCCAATGGAGTAGAATGGATGCTTCGCAACTTTGGTAACTCGAAATAGTGCATTCAGGCTCGAAACACAAGTTTTGCATCTTTTTACGAGCCGAAGGTTAGCGAAATGCTCCGAAACACTCCAAAACATCATTTTGGGTCAAATGGAGTAGAATGGATGCTTTACAACTTTGGTACCCCGAAATAGTGCATTCAGGCTCGAACACAAGTTTTGCATCTATTACATGACAAAGATTAGCGAAATGCTCCGGAACACTCCCAAGCATCAATTTGGTTCCAATGGAGTAGAATGGATGCTTCGCAACTTTGGTACCCCGAAATAGTGCATTCATGCCCGAAACACAAGTTTTGCATCTTTTTACGTGCCGAAGGTTAGCGAAATGCTCCGAAACACTCCCAAACATAATTTTGGGTCCAATGGATTAGAATGGATGCTTCAGAACATTAGTACCCCGAAATAGTGCATTCAGGCTCGAACACAAGTTTTGCATCTTTTTACGTGACGAAGGTTAGCGAAATGCTCCGAAACACTCCCAAACATCATTTTGGGTCCAATGGATTAGAATGGATGCTTCACAACTTTGGTACCCCGAAATAGTGCATTCAGGCTCGAACACAAGTTTTGCATCTTTTTACGTGACGAAGGTTAGCGAAATGCTCCGAAACACTCCCAAACATCATTTTGGGTCCAATGGATTAGAATGGATGCTTCACAACTTTGGTACCCCGAAATAGTGCATTCAGGCTCGAACACAAGTTTTGCATCTTTTACGTGGCGAAGGTTAGCAAAATGCTATGAACCACTCCCAAACATCATTTTGGTTTTAAAGGAGTAGAATGGATGCTTCGCAACTTTGGTACCCCGAATTAGTGCATTCATGCCCGAAACACAAGTTTTCCATCTTTTTACGTGCCGAAGGTTAGCGAAATGCTCCGAAACACTCCCAAGAATCAATTTGGTTCCACTGGATTAGAATGGATGCTTCGCAACTTTGGTACCCCGAAATAGTGCATTCATGCCCGAAACACAAGTTTTGCATCTTTTTACGTGCCGAAGGATAGCGAAATGCTCCAAAACACTCCAAAACATCATTTTGGGTCCAATGGAGTAGAATGGATGCTTCACAACTTTGCTACCCCAAAATAGTGCATTCTGGCTCGAACACAAGTTTTGCATCTTTTACGTGCCGCAGGTTAGCGTAATGCTCCGAAACACTCCCAAACATCATTTTGGTTCCAATAGAGTAGAATGGATGCTTCGCAACTTTGGTAACCTGAAATAGTGCATTCAGGCCCGAAACACAAGTTTTGCATCTTTTTACGTGCTTAAGGTTAGCGAAATGCTCCGAAACACTCCCAAACATCATTTTGGGTCCAATGGAGTAGAATGGATGCTTTACAACTTTGGTACCCCGAAATAGTGCATTCAGGCTCGAACACAAGTTTTGCATCTATTACATGCCATAGGATAGCAAAATGCTCCGAAACACTCCCAAGCATCAATTTGGTTCCAATGGAGTGGAATGGATGCTTCGCAACTTTGGTACCCGGAAATAGTGTATTCATGCCCGAAACATAAGTTTTGCAACTTTTTACGTGCCGAAGGTTAGCGAAATGCTCCGAAACACTCCCAAGCATCAATTTGGTTCCAATGGAGTAGAATGGATGCTTCGCAACTTTGGTAACTCGAAATAGTGCATTCAGGCCAGAAACACAAGTTTTGCATCTTTTTACGTGCCGAAGGTTAGCGAAATGCTCCGAAACACTCCCAAACAACATTTTGGGTCCAATGGAGTAGAATGGATGCTTTACAACTTTGGTACCCCAAAATAGTGCATTCAGGCTCGAACACAAGTTTTGCATTTATTACATGCCAAAGGTTAGCGAAATGCTCCGGAACACTCCCAAGCATCAATTTGGTTCCAATGGAGTAGAATGGATGCTTCGCAACTTTGGTACCCCGAAATAGTGCATTCATGCCCGAAACACAAGTTTTGCATCTTTTTACGTGCCGAAGGTTAGCGAAATGCTCCGAAACACTCCCAAACATAATTTTGGGTCCAATGGATTAGAATGGATGCTTCAGAATATTGGTACCCCGAAATAGTGCATTCAGGCTCGAACACAAGTTTTGCATCTTTTTACGTGACGAAGGTTAGCGAAATGCTCCGAAACACTCCCAAACATCATTTTGGGTCCAATGGATTAGAATGGATGCTTCACAACTTTGGAACCCCGAAATAGTGCATTCAGGCTCGAACACAAGTTTTGCATCTTTTACATGGCGAAGGTTAGCAAAATGCTATGAACCACTCCCAAACATCATTTTGGTTTCAATGGAGTAGAATGGATGCTTCGCAACTTTGGTACCCCGAATTAGTTCATTGATGCCCGAAACAAAAGTTTTCCGTCTTTTTACGTGCCGAAGGTTAGCGAAATGCTCCGAAACACTCCCAAGAATCAATTTGGTTCCACTGGATTAGAATAGATGCTTCGCAACTTTGGTACCCCGAAATAGTGCATTCATGCCCGAAACACAAGTTTTGCATCTTTTTACGTGCCGAAGGATAGCGAAATGCTCCAAAACACTCCAAAACATCATTTTGGGTCCAATGGAGTAGAATGGATGCTTCACAACTTTGCTACCCCAAAATAGTGCATTCAGGCTCGAACACAAGTTTTGCATCTTTTACGTGCCGAAGGTTAGCGTAATGCTCCGAAACACTCCCAAACATCATTTTGGTTCCAATAGAGTAGAATGGATGCTTCGCAACTTTGGTAACCCGAAATAGTGCATTCATGCCCGAAACACAAGTTTTGCATCTTTTTATGTGCCGAAGGTTAGCGAAATGCTCCAAAACACTCCCAAACATCATTTTGGGTCCAATGGAGTAGAATGGATGCTTCACAACTTTGGTACCCCGAAATAGTGCATTCAGGCTCGAACACAAGTTTTGCATCTTTTATGTGCCGAAGGTTAGCGAAATGCTCCAAAACACTCCCAAACATCATTTTGGTTCCAATGGAGTAGAATGGATGCTTCGCAACTTTGGTAACCCAAAATAGTGCATTCAGGCCCGAAACACAAGTTTTGCATCTTTTTACGTGCCGAAGGTTAGCGAAATGCTCCGAAATACTCCCAAACATCATTTTGGGTCCAATGGAGTAGAATGGATGCTTTACAACTTTGGTACCCTGAAATAGTGCATTCAGGCTCGAACACAAGTTTTGCATCTATTACATGCCAAAGGTTAGCGAAATGCTCCGAAACACTCCCAGCATCAATTTGGTTCCAATGGAGTAAAATGGATGCTTCGCAACTTTGGTACCCCGAAATAGTGCATTCATGCCCGAAACACAAGTTTTGCATCTTTTTACGTGCCGAAGGATAGCGAAATGCTCCAAAACACTCCCAAACATCATTTTGGGTCCAATGGTGTAGAATGGATGCTTCACAACTTTGCTACCCCAAAATAGTGCATTCAGGCTCGAACACAAGTTTTGCATCTTTTACATGCCGAAGGTTAGCGTAATGCTCCGAAACACTCCCAAACATCATTTTGGTTCCAATAGAGTAGAATGGATGCTTTACAACTTGGGTACCCCAAAATAGTGCATTCAGGCTCGAACACAAGTTTTGCATCTATTACATGCCATAGGATAGCAAAAAGCTCCGAAACACTCCCAAGCATCAATTTGGTTCCAATGGAGTGGAATGGATGCTTCGCAACTTTGGTACCCCGAAATAGTGTATTCATGCCCGAAACACAAGTTTTGCAACTTTTTACATGCCGAAGGTTAGCGAAATGCTCCGAAACACTCCCAAGCATCAATTTGGTTCGAATGGAGTAGAATGGATGCTTCGCAACTTTGGTAGCTCGAAATAGTGCATTCAGGCCCGAAACACAAGTTTTGCATCTTTTTACGTGCCGAAGGTTAGCGAAATGCTCCGAAATACTCCCAAACATAATTTTGGGTCCAATGGATTAGAATGGATGCTTCAGAACATTGGTACCCCGAAATAGTGCATTCAGGCTCGAACACAAGTTTTGCATCTTTTTACGTGACGAAGGTTAGCGAAATGCTCCGAAACACTCCCAAACATCATTTTGGGTCCAATGGATTAGAATGGATGCTTCACAACTTTGGTACCCCGAAATAGTGCATTCAGGCTCGAACACAAGTTTTGCATCTTTTTACGTGACGAAGGTTAGCGAAATGCTCCGAAACACACCCAAACATCATTTTGGGTCCAATCGATCAGAATGGATGCTTCAGAACTTTGGTACCCCGAAATAGTGCATTCAGGCTCGAACACAAGTTTTGCATCTTTTACGTGGCGAAGGTTAGCAAAATGCTATGAACCACTCCCAAACATCATTTTGGTTTCAATGGAGTAGAATGGATGCTTCGCAACTTTGGTACCCCGAATTAGTGCATTCATGCCCGAAACACAAGTTTTGCTTCTTTTTACGTGCCGAAGGTTAGCGAAATGCTCCGAAACACTCCCAAGCATCAATTTGGTTCCAATGGATTGGAATGGATGCTTCGCAACTTTGGTACCCCGAAATAGTGCATTCATGCCCGAAACACAAGTTTTGCATCTTTTTACGTGCCGAAGGATAGCGAAATGCTCCAAAACACTCCCAAACATCATTTTGGGTCCAATGGAGTAGAATGGATGCTTCACAACTTTGCTACCCCAAAATAGTGCATTCAGGCTCGAACACAAGTTTTGCATCTTTTACGTGCCGAAGGTTAGCGTAATGCTCCGAAACACTCCCAAACATCATTTTGGTTCCAATAGAGTAGAATGGATGCTTTGCAACTTTGGTAACCTGAAATAGTGCATTCAGGCCCGAAACACAAGTTTTGCATCTTTTTACGTGCTGAAGGTTAGCGAAATGCTCCGAAACACTCCCAAACATCATTTTGGGTCCAATGGAGTAGAATGGATGCTTTACAACTTTGGTACCCCGAAATAGTGCATTCAGGCTCGAACACAAGTTTTGCATCTATTACATGCCAAAGGTTAGCAAAATGCTCCGAAACACTCCCAAGCATCAATTTGGTTCCAATGGAGTGGAATGGATGCTTCGTAACTTTGGTACCCCGAAATAGTGCATTCATGCCCGAAACACAAGTTTTGCAACTTTTAACGTGCCGAAGGTTAGCGAAATGCTTCGAAACACTCCCAAGCATCAATTTGGGTCCAATGGAGTAGAATGGATGCTTCGCAACTTTGGTAACCCGAAATAGTGCATTCAGGCCCGAAACACAAGTTTTGCATCTTTTTACGTGCCGAAGGTTAGCGAAATGCTCCGAAACACTCCCAAACATCATTTTGGGTCCAAAGGTGTAGAATGGATGCTTTACAACTTTGGTACCCCAAAATAGTGCATTCAGGCTCGAACACAAGTTTTGCATCTATTACATGCCGAAGGTTAGCAAAATGCTCCGAAACACTCCCAAACATCAATTTGTTTCCAATGGAGTGGAATGGATGCTTCACGACTTTGGTACCCCAAAATAGTGCATTCATGCCCGAAACACAAGTTTTGCATCTTTTTACATGCCGAAGGTTAGCGAAATACTCCGAAACACTCCCAAACAACATTTTGGGTCCAATGGATAAGAATGGATGCTTCACAACTTTGGTACCCCGAAATAGTGCATTCAGGCTCGAAAACAAATTTTGCATCTTTTACGTGCCGAAGGTTTGCGAAATGCTCCGAAACACACCCAAACATCATTTTGGTTCCAATGGAGTAGAATGGATGCTTCGCAACTTTGGTACCCCGAAAT
The DNA here is from genome assembly GCA_036936925.1 of Cenchrus fungigraminus. Classification (NCBI taxonomy): domain Eukaryota; kingdom Viridiplantae; phylum Streptophyta; class Magnoliopsida; order Poales; family Poaceae; genus Cenchrus; species Cenchrus fungigraminus. The sequence continues at coordinate 79,974 of JAQONI010000018.1, read as the reverse complement.
AGTGCATTCATGCCCGAAACACAAGTTTTGCATCTTTTTATGTGCCGAAGGTTAGCGAAATGCTCCAAAACACTCCCAAACATCATTTTGGGTCCAATGGAGTAGAATGGATGCTTCACAACTTTGGTACCCCGAAATAGTGCATTCAGGCTCGAACACAAGTTTTGCATCTTTTATGTGCCGAAGGTTAGCGAAATGCTCCAAAACACTCCCAAACATCATTTTGGTTCCAATGGAGTAGAATGGATGCTTCGCAACTTTGGTAACCCAAAATAGTGGATTCAGGCCCGAAACACAAGTTTTGCATCTTTTTACGTGCCGAAGGTTACGAAATGCTCCGAAACACTCCCAAACATCATTTTGGGTCCAATGGAGTAGAATGGATGCTTTACAACTTTGGTACCCTGAAATAGTGCATTCAGGCTCGAACACAAGTTTTGCATCTATTACATGCCAAAGGTTAGCGAAATGCTCCGAAACACTCCCAGCATCAATTTGGTTCCAATGGAGTAAAATGGATGCTTCGCAACTTTGGTACCCCGAAATAGTGCATTCATGCCCGAAACACAAGATTTGCATCTTTTTACGTGCCGAAGGTTAGTGAAATTCTCCGAAACACTCCCAAGCATCAATTTGATTCCAATGGATTAGAATGGATGCTTCGCAACTTTGGTACCCCGAAATAGAGCATTCATGTCCGAAACACAAGTTTTGCATCTTTTTACGTGCCGAAGGTTAGCGTAATGCTCTGAAACACTCCCAAACATAATTTTGGGTCCAATGGATTAGAATGGATGCTTCGCAACTTTGTTAACCCGAAAATGGTGCATTCAGGCCCGAAACACAAGTTTTGCATCTTTTGACGTGCCGAAGGTTAGCGAAATGCTCCGAAACACTCCCAAACATCAGTTTGGGTCTAATGGAGTATAATGGATGCTTCACAACTTTGGTACCCTGAAAAAGTGCATTCAGGCTCGAACACAAGTTTTGCATCTATTACATGCTGAAGGTTAGCAAAATGCTTCGAAACACTCCCAAACAACATTTTGGTTCCAATGGAGTAGAATGTATGCTTCGCAACTTTGGTACCCCAAAATAGTGCAGTCATGCCCGAAACACAAGTTTTGCATCTTTTTACATGCCGAAGGTTAGCGAAATACTTCGAAACACTCCCAAACATCATTTTGGGTCCAATGGATAAGAATGGATGCTTCACAACTTTGGTACCCCAAATTAGTGCATTCAGGCTCGAACACAAGTTTTCCATCTTTTACGTGCCGAAGGTTAGCGAAATGCTCCGAAACACTCCCAAACATCAGTTTGGGTCCAATGGAGTATAATGGATGCTTCGCAACTTTGGTACCCTGAAAAAGTGCATTCAGGCTCGAACACAAGTTTTGCATCTATTACATGCCGAAGGTTAGCAAAATGCTCCGGAACACTCCCAAACATCAATTTGGTTCCAATGGAGTGGAATGGATGCTTCACGACTTTGGTACCCCAAAATAGTGATTCATGCCCGAAACACAAGTTTTGCATCTTTTTACAGGCCGAAGGTTAGCGAAATACTCCGAAACACTCCCAAACATCATTTTGGGTCCAATGGATAAGAATGGATGCTTCACAACTTTGGTACCCCGAAATAGTGTATTCAGGCTCGAACACAAGTTTTGCATCTTTTATGTGCCGAAGGTTTGCGAAATGCTCCGAAACACTCCCAAACTTCATTTTGGTTCCAATGGAGTAGAATGGATGCTTCGCAACTTTGGTACCTCGAAATAGTGCATTCATGCCCGAAACACAAGTTTTGCATCTTTTTATGTGCCGAAGGTTAGCGAAATGCTCCAAAACATTCCAAAACATCATTTTGGGTCCAATGGAGTAGAATGGATGCTTCACAACTTTGGTACCCCGAAATAGTGCATTCAGGCTCGAACACAAGTTTTGCATCTTTTATGTGCCGAAGGTTAGCGAAATGCTCCAAAACACTCCCAAACATCATTTTGGTTCCAATGGAGTAGAATGGATGCTTCGCAACTTTGGTAACCCGAAATAGTGCATTCAGGCCCGAAACACAAGTTTTGCATCTTTTTATGCGCCGAAGGTTAGCGAAATGCTCGGAAACACTCCCAAACATCATTTTGGGTCCAATGGAGTAGAATGGATGCTTTACAACTTTGGTACCCCGAAATAGTGCATTCAGGCTCGAACACAAGTTTTGCATCTATTACATGCCAAAGGTTAGCGCAATGCTCCGAAACACTCCCAAGCATCAATTTGGTTCCAATGGAGTAGAATGGATGCTTCGCAACGTTGGTACCCCGAAATAGTGCATTCAGGCTCGAACACAAGTTTTGCATCTTTTACGTGGCGAAGGTTAGCAAAATGCTATGAACCACTCCCAAACATCATTTTGGTTTCAATGGAGTAGAATGGATGCTTCGCAACTTTGGTACCCCGAATTAGTGCATTTATGCCCGAAACACAAGTTTTGCAACTTTTTACGTGCCGAAGGTTAGCGAAATGCTCTGAAACAATCCCAAGCATCAATTTGGTTCCAATGGAGTAGAATGGATGCTTCGCAACTTTGGTTACCCGAAATAGTGCATTCAGGCCCGAAACACAAGTTTTGCATCTTTTTACGTGCCGAAAGTTAGCGAAATGCTCCGAAACACTCCCAAACATCATTTTGGGTCCAATGGAGTAGAATGGATGCTTTACAACTTTGGTGCCTCGAAATAGTGTATTCATGCTCGAACACAAGTTTTGCATCTTTTACATGCCAAAGGTTAGCGAAATGCTCCGGAACACTCCCAAGCATCAATTTGGTTCCAATGGAGTAGAATGGATGCTTCGCAACTTTGGTACCCCGAAATAGTGCATTCATGCCCGAAACACAAGTTTTGCATCTTTTTACGTGCCGAAGGTTAGCGAAATGCTTCGAAACACTCCCAAGCATCAATTTGGGTCCAATGGAGTAGAATGGATGCTTCGCAACTTTGGTAACCCGAAATAGTGCATTCAGGCCCGAAACACAAGTTTTGCATCTTTTTACGTGCCGAAGGTTAGCGAAATGCTCCGAAACACTCCCAAACATCATTTTGGGTCCAAAGGAGTAGAATGGATGCTTTACAACTTTGGTACCCCAAAATAGTGCATTCAGGCTCGAACACAAGTTTTGCATCTATTACATGCCGAAGGTTAGCAAAATGCTCCGAAACACTCCCAAACATCAATTTGTTTCCAATGGAGTGGAATGGATGCTTCACGACTTTGGTACCCCAAAATAGTGCATTCATGCCCGAAACACAAGTTTTGCATCTTTTTACGTGCCGAAGGTTCGCGAAATACTCCAAAACACTCCCAAACATCATTTTGGGTCCAATGGATAAGAATGGATGCTTCACAACTTTGGTACCCCGAAATAGTGTATTCAGGCTCGAACACAAGTTTTGCATCTTTTATGTGCCGAAGGTTTGCGAAATGCTCCGAAACACTCCCAAACTTCATTTTGGTTCCAATGGAGTAGAATGGATGCTTCGCAACTTTGGTACCTCGAAATAGTGCATTCATGCCCGAAACACAAGTTTTGCATCTTTTTATGTGCCGAAGGTTAGCGAAATGCTCCAAAACATTCCCAAACATCATTTTGGGTCCAATGGAGTAGAATGGATGCTTCACAACTTTGGTACCCCGAAATAGTGCATTCAGGCTCGAACACAAGTTTTGCATCTTTTATGTGCCGAAGGTTAGCGAAATGCTCCAAAACACTCCCAAACATCATTTTGGTTCCAATGGAGTAGAATGGATGCTTCGCAACTTTGGTAACCCGAAATAGTGCATTCAGGCCCGAAACACAAGTTTTGCATCTTTTTATGCGCCGAAGGTTAGCGAAATGCTCGGAAACACTCCCAAACATCATTTTGGGTCCAATGGAGTAGAATGGATGCTTTACAACTTTGGTACCCCGAAATAGTGCATTCAGGCTCGAACACAAGTTTTGCATCTATTACATGCCAAAGGTTAGCGCAATGCTCCGAAACACTCCCAAGCATCAATTTGGTTCCAATGGAGTAGAATGGATGCTTCGCAACGTTGGTACCCCGAAATAGTGCATTCAGGCTCGAACACAAGTTTTGCATCTTTTACGTGGCGAAGGTTAGCAAAATGCTATGAACCACTCCCAAACATCATTTTGGTTTCAATGGAGTAGAATGGATGCTTCGCAACTTTGGTACCCCGAATTAGTGCATTTATGCCCGAAACACAAGTTTTGCAACTTTTTACGTGCCGAAGGTTAGCGAAATGCTCTGAAACAATCCCAAGCATCAATTTGGTTCCAATGGAGTAGAATGGATGCTTCGCAACTTTGGTTACCCGAAATAGTGCATTCAGGCCCGAAACACAAGTTTTGCATCTTTTTACGTGCCGAAAGTTAGCGAAATGCTCCGAAACACTCCCAAACATCATTTTGGGTCCAATGGAGTAGAATGGATGCTTTACAACTTTGGTGCCTCGAAATAGTGTATTCATGCTCGAACACAAGTTTTGCATCTTTTACATGCCAAAGGTTAGCGAAATGCTCCGGAACACTCCCAAGCATCAATTTGGTTCCAATGGAGTAGAATGGATGCTTCGCAACTTTGGTACCCCGAAATAGTGCATTCATGCCCGAAACACAAGTTTTGCATCTTTTTACGTGCCGAAGGTTAGCGAAATGCTTCGAAACACTCCCAAGCATCAATTTGGGTCCAATGGAGTAGAATGGATGCTTCGCAACTTTGGTAACCCGAAATAGTGCATTCAGGCCCGAAACACAAGTTTTGCATCTTTTTACGTGCCGAAGGTTAGCGAAATGCTCCGAAACACTCCCAAACATCATTTTGGGTCCAAAGGAGTAGAATGGATGCTTTACAACTTTGGTACCCCAAAATAGTGCATTCAGGCTCGAACACAAGTTTTGCATCTATTACATGCCGAAGGTTAGCAAAATGCTCCGAAACACTCCCAAACATCAATTTGTTTCCAATGGAGTGGAATGGATGCTTCACGACTTTGGTACCCCAAAATAATGCATTCATGCCCGAAACACAAGTTTTGCATCTTTTTACGTGCCGAAGGTTCGCGAAATACTCCGAAACACTCCCAAACATCATTTTGGGTCCAATGGATAAGAATGGATGCTTCACAACTTTGGTACCCCGAAATAGTGCATTCAGGCTCGAAAACAAATTTTGCATCTTTTACGTGCCCAAGGTTTGCGAAATGCTCCGAAACACACCCAAACATCATTTTGGTTCCAATGGATAAGAATGGATGCTTCGCAACTTTGGTACCCTGAAATAGTGCATTCAGGCTCGAACACAAGTTTTGCATCTATTACATGCCAAAGGTTAGCGAAATGCTCCGAAACACTCCCAGCATCAATTTGGTTCCAATGGAGTAAAATGGATGCTTCGCAACTTTGGTACCCCGAAATAGCGCATTCATGCCCGAAACACAAGTTTTGCATCTTTTTACGTGCCGAAGGTTAGCGAAATGCTCCGAAACACTCGCAAGCAACAATTTGGTTCCAATGGATTGGAATGGATGCTTCGCAACTTTGCTACCCCGAAATAGTGCATTCATGCCCGAAACACAAGTTTTGCATCTTTTTACGTGCCGAAGGATAGCGAAATGCTCCAAAACACTCCCAAACATCATTTTGGGTCCAATGGAGTAGAATGGATGCTTCACAACTTTGCTACCCCAAAATAGTGCATTCAGGCTCGAACACAAGTTTTGCATCTTTTACGTGCCGAAGGTTAGCGTAATGCTCCGAAACACTCCCAAACATCATTTTGGTTCCAATAGAGTAGAATGGATGCTTTGCAACTTTGGTAACCTGAAATAGTGCATTCAGGCCCGAAACACAAGTTTTGCATCTTTTTACGTGCTGAAGGTTAGCGAAATGCTCCGAAACACTCCCAAACATCATTTTGGGTCCAATGGAGTAGAATGGATGCTTTACAACTTTGGTACCCCGAAATAGTGCATTCAGGCTCGAACACAAGTTTTGCATCTATTACATGCCAAAGGTTAGCAAAATGCTCCGAAACACTCCCAAGCATCAATTTGGTTCCAATGGAGTGGAATGGATACTTCGCAACTTTGGTACCCCGAAATAGTGCATTCATGCCCGAAACACAAGTTTTGCAACTTTTTACGTGCCGAAGGTTAGCGAAATGCTTCGAAACACTCCCAAGCATCAATTTGGGTCCAATGGAGTAGAATGGATGCTTCGCAACTTTGGTAACCCGAAATAGTGCATTCAGGCCCGAAACACAAGTTTTGCATCTTTTTACGTGCCGAAGGTTAGCGAAATGCTCCGAAACACTCCCAAACATCATTTTGGGTCCAAAGGAGTAGAATGGATGCTTTACAACTTTGGTACCCCAAAATAGTGCATTCAGGCTCGAACACAAGTTTTGCATCTATTACATGCCGAAGGTTAGCAAAATGCTCCGAAACACTCCCAAACATCAATTTGTTTCCAATGGAGTGGAATGGATGCTTCACGACATTGGTACCCCAAAATAGTGCATTCATGCCCGAAACACAAGTTTTGCATCTTTTTACGTGCCGAAGGTTAGCGAAATACTCTGAAACACTCCCAAACATCATTTTGGGTCCAATGGATAAGAATGGATGCTTCACAACTTTGGTACCCCGAAATAGTGCATTCAGGCTCGAAAACAAATTTTGCATCTTTTACGTGCCGAAGGTTTGCGAAATGCTCCGAAACACACCCAAACATCATTTTGGTTCCAATGGAGTAGAATGGATGCTTCGCAACTTTGGTACCCCGAAATAGTGCATTCATGCCCGAAACACAAGTTTTGCATCTTTTTATGTGCCGAAGGTTAGCGAAATGCTCCAAAACACTCCCAAACATCATTTTGGGTCCAATGTAGTAGAATGGATGCTTCACAACTTTGGTACCCCGAAATAGTGCATTCAGGCTCGAACACAAGTTTTGCATCTTTTATGTGCCGAAGGTTAGCGAAATGCTCCAAAACACTCCCAAACATCATTTTGGTTCCAATGGAGTAGAATGGATGCTTCGCAACTTTGGTAACCCAAAATAGTGCATTCAGGCCCGAAACACAAGTTTTGCATCTTTATACGTGCCGAAGGTTAGCGAAATGCTCCGAAACACTCCCAAACATCATTTTGGGTCCAATGGAGTAGAATGGATGCTTTACAACTTTGGTACCCTGAAATAGCGCATTCAGGCTCGAACACAAGTTTTGCATCTATTACATGCCAAAGGTTAGCGAAATGCTCCGAAACACTCCCAGCATCAATTTGGTTCCAATGGAGTAAAATGGATGCTTCGCAACTTTGGTACCCCGAAATAGCGCATTCATGCCCGAAACACAAGTTTTGCATCTTTTTACGTACCGAAGGTTAGTGAAATTCTCCGAAACACTCCCAAGCATCAATTTGGTTCCAATGGATTAGAATGGATGCTTCGCAACTTTGGTACCCCGAAATAGAGCATTCATGCCCGAAACACAAGTTTTGCATCTTTTTACGTGCCGAAGGTTAGCGTAATGCTCTGAAACACTCATAAACATAATTTTGGGTCCAATGGATTAGAATGGATGCTTCGCAACTTTGTTAACCCGAAATGGTGCATTCAGGCCCGAAACACAAGTTTTGCATCTTTTGACGTGCCGAAGGTTAGCGAAATGCTCCGAAACACTCCCAAACATCAGTTTGGGTCTAATGGAGTATAATGGATGCTTCACAACTTTGGTACCCTGAAAAAGTGCATTCAGGCTCGAACACAAGTTTTGCATCTATTACATGCTGAAGGTTAGCAAAATGCTTCGAAACACTCCCAAACAACATTTTGGTTCCAATGGAGTAGAATGTATGCTTCGCAACTTTGGTACCCCAAAATAGTGCATTCATGCCCGAAACACAAGTTTTGCATCTTTTTACATGCCGAAGGTTAGCGAAATACTTCAAAACACTCCCAAACATCATTTTGGGTCCAATGGATAAGAATGGATGCTTCACAACTTTGGTACCCCAAAACAGTGCATTCAGGCTCGAACACAAGTTTTCCATCTTTTACGTGCCGAAGGTTAGCGAAATGCTCCGAAACACTCCCAAACATCAGTTTGGGTCCAATGGAGTATAATGGATGCTTCACAACTTTGGTACCCTGAAAAAGTGCATTCAGGCTCGAACACAAGTTTTGCATCTATTACATGCCGAAGGTTAGCAAAATGCTCCGAAACACTCCCAAACATCAATTTGGTTCCAATGGAGTGGAATGGATGCTTCACGACTTTGGTACCCCAAAATAGTGATTCATGCCCGAAACGCAAGTTTTGCATCTTTTTACAGGCCGAAGGTTAGCGAAATACTCCGAAACACTCCCAAACATCATTTTGGGTCCAATGGATAAGAATGGATGCTTCACAACTTTGGTACCCTGAAATAGTGTATTCAGGCTCGAACACAAGTTTTGCATCTTTTATGTGCCGAAGGTTTGCGAAATGCTCCGAAACACTCCCAAACTTCATTTTGGTTCCAATGGAGTAGAATGGATGCTTCGCAACTTTGGTACCTCGAAATAGTGCATTCATGCCCGAAACACAAGTTTTGCATCTTTTTATGTGCCGAAGGTTAGCGAAATGCTCCAAAACACTCCCAAACATCATTTTGGGTCCAATGGAGTAGAATGGATGCTTCACAACTTTGGTACCCCGAAATAGTGCATTCAGGCTCGAACACAAGTTTTGCATCTTTTATGTGCCGAAGGTTAGCGAAATGCTCCAAAACACTCCCAAACATCATTTTGGTTCCAATGGAGTAGAATGGATGCTTCGCAACTTTGGTAACCCGAAATAGTGCATTCAGGCCCGAAACACAAGTTTTGCATCTTTTTATGCGCCGAAGGTTAGCGAAATGCTCGGAAACACTCCCAAACATCATTTTGGGTCCAATGGAGTAGAATGGATGCTTTACAACTTTGGTACCCCGAAATAGTGCATTCAGGCTCGAACACAAGTTTTGCATCTATTACATGCCAAAGGTTAGCGCAATGCTCCGAAACACTCCCAAGCATCAATTTGGTTCCAATGGAGTAGAATGGATGCTTCGCAACGTTGGTACCCCGAAATAGTGCATTCAGGCTCGAACACAAGTTTTGCATCTTTTACGTGGCGAAGGTTAGCAAAATGCTATGAACCACTCCCAAACATCATTTTGGTTTCAATGCAGTAGAACGGATGCTTCGCAACTTTGGTACCCCGAATTAGTGCATTCATGCCCGAAACACAAGTTTTGCAACTTTTTACGTGCCGAAGGTTAGCGAAATGCTCTGAAACAATCCCAAGCATCAATTTGGTTCCAATGGAGTAGAATGGATGCTTCGCAACTTTGGTTACCCGAAATAGTGCATTCAGGCCCGAAACACAAGTTTTGCATCTTTTTACGTGCCGAAAGTTAGCGAAATGCTCCGAAACACTCCCAAACATCATTTTGGGTCCAATGGAGTAGAATGGATGCTTTACAACTTTGGTGCCTCGAAATAGTGTATTCATGCTCGAACACAAGTTTTGCATCTTTTACATGCCAAAGGTTAGCGAAATGCTCCGGAACACTCCCAAGCATCAATTTGGTTCCAATGGAGTAGAATGGATGCTTCGCAACATTGGTACCCCGAAATAGTGCATTCATGCCCGAAACACAAGTTTTGCATCTTTTTACGTGCCGAAGGTTAGCGAAATGCTTCGAAACACTCCCAAGCATCAATTTGGGTCCAATGGAGTAGAATGGATGCTTCGCAACTTTGGTAACCCGAAATAGTGCATTCAGGCCCGAAACACAAGTTTTGCATCTTTTTACGTGCCGAAGGTTAGCGAAATGCTCCGAAACACTCCCAAACATCATTTTGGGTCCAAAGGAGTAGAATGGATGCTTTACAACTTTGGTACCCCAAAATAGTGCATTCAGGCTCGAACACAAGTTTTGCATCTATTACATGCCGAAGGTTAGCAAAATGCTCCGAAACACTCCCAAACATCAATTTGTTTCCAATGGAGTGGAATGGATGCTTCACGACTTTGGTACCCCAAAATAGTGCATTCATGCCCGAAACACAAGTTTTGCATCTTTTTACATGCCGAAGGTTAGCGAAATACTTCGAAACACTCCCAAACATCATTTTGGGTCCAATGGATAAGAATGGATGCTTCACAACTTTGGTACCCCGAAATAGTGCATTCAGGCTCGAAAACAAATTTTGCATCTTTTACGTGCCGAAGGTTTGCGAAATGCTCCGAAACACACCCAAACATCATTTTGGTTCCAATGGAGTAGAATGGATGCTTCGCAACTTTGGTACCCCGAAATAGTGCATTCATGCCCGAAACACAAGTTTTGCATCTTTTTATGTGCCGAAGGTTAGCGAAATGCTCCAAAACACTCCCAAACATCATTTTGGGTCTAATGGAGTAGAATGGATGCTTCACAACTTTGGTACCCCGAAATAGTGCATTCAGGCTCGAACACAAGTTTTGCATCTTTTATGTGCCGAAGGTTAGCGAAATGCTCCAAAACACTCCCAAACATCATTTTGGTTCCAATGGAGTAGAATGGATGCTTCGCAACTTTGGTAACCCAAAATAGTGCATTCAGGCCCGAAACACAAGTTTTGCATCTTTTTACGTGCCGAAGGTTAGCGAAATGCTCCGAAACACTCCCAAACATCATTTTGGGTCCAATGGAGTAGAATGGATGCTTTACAACTTTGGTACCCTGAAATAGTGCATTCAGGCTCGAACACAAGTTTTGCATCTATTACATGCCAAAGGTTAGCGAAATGCTCCGAAACACTCCCAGCATCAATTTGGTTCCAATGGAGTAAAATGGATGCTTCGCAACTTTGGTACCCCGAAATAGCACATTCATGCCCGAAACACAAGTTTTGCATCTTTTTACGTGCCGAAGGTTAGTGAAATTCTCCGAAACACTCCCAAGCATCAATTTGGTTCCAATGGATTAGAATGGATGCTTCGCAACTTTGGTACCCTGAAATAGAGCATTCATGCCCGAAACACAAGTTTTGCATCTTTTTACGTGCCGAAGGTTAGCGTAATGCTCTGATACACTCCCAAACATAATTTTGGGTCCAATGGATTAGAATGGATGCTTCGCAACTTTGTTAACCCGAAATGGTGCATTCAGCCCCGAAACACAAGTTTTGCATCTTTTGACGTGCCGAAGGTTAGCAAAATGCTTCGAAACACTCCCAAACAACATTTTGGTTCCAATGGAGTAGAATGTATGCTTCGCAACTTTGGTACCCCAAAATAGTGCATTCATGCCCGAAACACAAGTTTTGCATCTTTTTACATGCCGAAGGTTAGCGAAATACTTCGAAACACTCCCAAACATCATTTTGGGTCCAATGGATAAGAATGGATGCTTCACAACTTTGGTACCCCAAAATAGTGCATTCAGGCTCGAACACAAGTTTTCCATCTTTTACGTGCCGAAGGTTAGCGAAATGCTCCGAAACACTCCCAAACATCAGTTTGGGTCCAATGGAGTATAATGGATGCTTCACAACTTTGGTACCCTGAAAAAGTGCATTCAGGCTCGAACACAAGTTTTGCATCTATTACATGCCGAAGGTTAGCAAAATGCTCCGAAACACTCCCAAACATCAATTTGGTTCCAATGGAGTGGAATGGATGCTTCACGACTTTGGTACCACAAAATAGTGATTCATGCCCGAAACACAAGTTTTGCATCTTTTTACAGGCCGAAGGTTAGCGAAATACTCCGAAACACTCCCAAACTTCATTTTGGTTCCAATGGAGTGGAATGGATGCTTCACGACTTTGGTACCCCAAAATAGTGATTCATGCCTGAAACACAAGTTTTGCATCTTTTTACAGGCCGAAGGTTAGCGAAATACTCCGAAACACTCCCAAACATCATTTTGGGTCCAATGGATAAGAATGGATGCTTCACAACTTTGGTACCCCGAAATAGTGTATTCAGGCTCGAACACAAGTTTTGCATCTTTTACGTGCCGAAGGTTAGCGAAATGCTCCGAAACACTCCCAAACATCATTTAGGGTCCAATGGATAAGAATGGATGCTTTACAACTTTGGTACTCTGAAAAAGTGCATTCAGGCTCGAACACAAGTTTTGCATCTATTACATGCCGAAGGTTAGCAAAATGCTCCGAAACACTCCCAAACATCAATTTGGTTCCAATGGAGTGGAATGGATGCTTCACGACTTTGGTACCACAAAATAGTGATTCATGCCCGAAACACAAGTTTTGCATCTTTTTACAGGCCGAAGGTTAGCGAAATACTCCGAAACACTCCCAAACATCATTTTGGGTCCAATGGATAAGAATGGATGCTTCACAACTTTGGTACCCCGAAATAGTGTATTCAGGCTCGAACACAAGTTTTGCATCTTTTATGTGCCGAAGGTTTGCGAAATGCTCCGAAACACTCCCAAACTTCATTTTGGGTCCAATGGAGTAGAATGGATGCTTCACAACTTTGGTACCCCGAAATAGTGCATTCAGGCTCGAACACAAGTTTTGCATCTTTTATGTGCTGAAGGTTAGCGAAATGCTCCAAAACACTCCCAAACATCATTTTGGTTCCAATGGAGTAGAATGGATGCTTCGCAACTTTGGTAACCCGAAATAGTGCATTCAGGCCCGAAACACAAGTTTTGCATCTTTTTATGCGCCGAAGGTTAGCGAAATGCTCGGAAACACTCCCAAACATCATTTTGGGTCCAATGGAGTAGAATGGATGCTTTACAACTTTGGTACCCCGAAATAGTGCATTCAGGCTCGAACACAAGTTTTGCATCTATTACATGCCAAAGGTTAGTGCAATGCTTCGAAACACTCCCAAGCATCAATTTGGTTCCAATGGAGTAGAATGGATGCTTCGCAACGTTGGTACCCCGAAATAGTGCATTCAGGCTCGAACACAAGTTTTGCATCTTTTACGTGGCGAAGGTTAGCAAAATGCTATGAACCACTCCCAAACATCATTTTGGTTTCAATGGAGTAGAATGGATGCTTCGCAACTTTGGTACCCCGAATTAGTGCATTCATGCCCGAAACACAAGTTTTGCAACTTTTTACGTGCTGAAGGTTAGCGAAATGCTCTGAAACAATCCCAAGCATCAATTTGGTTCCAATGGAGTAGAATGGATGCTTCGCAACTTTGGTTATCCGAAATAGTGCATTCAGGCCCGAAACACAAGTTTTGCATCTTTTTACGTGCCGAAAGTTAGCGAAATGCTCCGAAACACTCCCAAACATCATTTTGGGTCCAATGGAGTAGAATGGATGCTTTACAACTTTGGTGCCTCGAAATAGTGTATTCATGCTCGAACACAAGTTTTGCATCTTTTACATGCCAAAGGTTAGCGAAATGCTCCGGAACACTCCCAAGCATCAATTTGGTTCCAATGGAGTAGAATGGATGCTTCGGAACTTTGGTACCCCGAAATAGTGCATTCATGCCCGAAACACAAGTTTTGCATCTTTTTACGTGCCGAAGGTTAGCGAAATGCTTCGAAACACTCCCAAGCATCAATTTGGGTCCAATGGAGTAGAATGGATGCTTCGCAACTTTGGTAACCCGAAATAGTGCATTCAGGCCCGAAACACAAGTTTTGCATCTTTTTACGTGCCGAAGGTTAGCGAAATGCTCCGAAACACTCCCAAACATCATTTTGGGTCCAAAGGAGTAGAATGGATGATTTACAACTTTGGTACCCCAAAATAGTGCATTCAGGCTCGAACACAAGTTTTGCATCTATTACATGCCGAAGGTTAGCAAAATGCTCCGAAACACTCCCAAACATCAATTTGTTTCCAATGGAGTGGAATGGATGCTTCACGACTTTGGTACCCCAAAATAGTGCATTCATGCCCGAAACACAAGTTTTGCAACTTTTTACGTGCTGAAGGTTAGCGAAATGCTCTGAAACAATCCCAAGCATCAATTTGGTTCCAATGGAGTAGAATGGATGCTTCGCAACTTTGGTTACCCGAAATAGTGCATTCAGGCCCGAAACACAAGTTTTGCATCTTTTTACGTGCCGAAAGTTAGCGAAATGCTCCGAAACACTCCCAAACATCATTTTGGGTCCAATGGAGTAGAATGGATGCTTTACAACTTTGGTGCCTCGAAATAGTGTATTCATGCTCGAACACAAGTTTTGCATCTTTTACATGCCAAAGGTTAGCGAAATGCTCCGGAACACTCCCAAGCATCAATTTCGTTCCAATGGAGTAGAATGGATGCTTCGGAACTTTGGTACCCCGAAATAGTGCATTCATGCCCGAAACACAAGTTTTGCATCTTTTTACGTGCCGAAGGTTAGCGAAATGCTTCGAAACACTCCCAAGCATCAATTTGGGTCCAATGGAGTAGAATGGATGCTTCGCAACTTTGGTAACCCGAAATAGTGCATTCAGGCCCGAAACACAAGTTTTGCATCTTTTTACGTGCCGAAGGTTAGCGAAATGCTCCGAAACACTCCCAACCATCATTTTGGGTCCAATGGAGTAGAATGGATGCTTTACAACTTTGGTACCCCGAAATAGTGCATTCAGGCTCGAACACAAGTTTTGCATCTGTTACATGCCGAAGGTTAGCAAAATGCTCCGAAACACTCCCAAACATCAATTTGGTTCCAATGGAGTGGAATGGATGCTTCACGACTTTGGTACCCCAAAATAGTGCATTCATGCCCGAAACACAAGTTTTGCATCTTTTTACATGCCGAAGGTTAGCGAAATACTCCGAAACACTCCCAAACATCATTTTGGGTCCAATGGATAAGAATGGATGCTTCACAACTTTGGTACCCCGAAATAGTGCATTCAGGCTCGAAAACAAATTTTGCATCTTTTACGTGCCGAAGGTTTGCGAAATGCTCCGAAACACACCCAAACATCATTTTGGTTCCAATGGAGTAGAATGGATGCTTCGCAACTTTGGTACCCCGAAATAGTGCATTCATGCCCGAAACACAAGTTTTGCATCTTTTTATGTGCCGAAGGTTAGCGAAATGCTCCAAAACACTCCCAAACATCATTTTGGGTCCAATGGAGTAGAATGGATGCTTCACAACTTTGGTACCCCGAAATAGTGCATTCAGGCTCGAACACAAGTTTTGCATCTTTTATGTGCCGAAGGTTACGAAATGCTCCAAAACACTCCCAAACATCATTTTGGTTCCAATGGAGTAGAATGGATGCTTCGCAACTTTGGTAACCCAAAATAGTGCATTCAGGCCCGAAACACAAGTTTTGCATCTTTTTACGTGCCGAAGGTTAGCGAAATGCTCCGAAACACTCCCAAACATCATTTTGGGTCCAATGGAGTAGAATGGA
Source organism: Cenchrus fungigraminus (assembly GCA_036936925.1). Classification (NCBI taxonomy): domain Eukaryota; kingdom Viridiplantae; phylum Streptophyta; class Magnoliopsida; order Poales; family Poaceae; genus Cenchrus; species Cenchrus fungigraminus. The sequence goes on along the minus strand of JAQONI010000018.1, from coordinate 64,519 downwards.
TGCTTTACAACTTTGGTACCCTGAAATAGTGCATTCAGGCTCGAACACAAGTTTTGCATCTACTACATGCCAAAGGTTAGCGAAATGCTCCGAAACACTCCCAGCATCAATTTGGTTCCAATGGAGTAAAATGGATGCTTCGCAACTTTGGTACCCCGAAATAGCGCATTCATGCCCGAAACACAAGTTTTGCATCTTTTTACGTGCCGAAGGTTAGTGAAATTCTCCGAAACACTCCCAAGCATCAATTTGGTTCCAATGGATTAGAATGGATGCTTCGCAACTTTGGTACCCCGAAATAGAGCATTCATGCCCGAAACACAAGTTTTGCATCTTTTTACGTGCCGAAGGTTAGCGTAATGCTCTGATACACTCCCAAACATAATTTTGGGTCCAATGGATTAGAATGGATGCTTCACAACTTTGGTACCCCAAAATAGTGCATTCAGGCTCGAACACAAGTTTTCCATCTTTTACGTGCCGAAGGTTAGCGAAATGCTCCGAAACACTCCCAAACATCAGTTTGGGTCCAATGGAGTATAATGGATGCTTCACAACTTTGGTACCCTGAAAAAGTGCATTCAGGCTCGAACACAAGTTTTGCATCTATTACATGCCGAAGGTTAGCAAAATGCTCCGAAACACTCCCAAACATCAATTTGGTTCCAATGGAGTGGAATGGATGCTTCACGACTTTGGTACCCCAAAATAGTGATTCATGCCCGAAACACAAGTTTTGCATCTTTTTACAGGCCGAAGGTTAGCGAAATACTCCGAAACACTCCCAAACATCATTTTGGGTCCAATGGATAAGAATGGATGCTTCACAACTTTGGTACCCCGAAATAGTGTATTCAGGCTCGAACACAAGTTTTGCATCTTTTATGTGCCGAAGGTTTGCGAAATGCTCCGAAACAGTCCCAAACTTCATTTTGGTTCCAATGGAGTAGAATGGATGCTTCGCAACTTTGGTACCTCGAAATAGTGCATTCATGCCCGAAACACAAGTTTTGCATCTTTTTATGTGCCGAAGGTTAGCGAAATGCTCCAAAACACTCCCATACATCATTTTGGGTCCAATGGAGTAGAATGGATGCTTCACAACTTTGGTACCCCGAAATAGTGCTTTCAGGCTCGAACACAAGTTTTGCATCTTTTATGTGCCGAAGGTTACGAAATGCTCCAAAACACTCCCAAACATCATTTTGGTTCCAATGGAGTAGAATGGATGCTTCGCAACTTTGGTAACCCAAAATAGTGCATTCAGGCCCGAAACACAAGTTTTGCATCTTTTTACGTGCCGAAGGTTAGCGAAATGCTCCGAAACACTCCCAAACATCATTTTGGGTCCAATGGAGTAGAATGGATGCTTTACAACTTTGGTACCCTGAAATAGTGCATTCAGGCTCGAACACAAGTTTTGCATCTACTACATGCCAAAGGTTAGCGAAATGCTCCGAAACACTCCCAGCATCAATTTGGTTCCAATGGAGTAAAATGGATGCTTCGCAACTTTGGTACCCCGAAATAGTGTATTCAGGCTCGAACACAAGTTTTGCATCTTTTATGTGCCGAAGGTTTGCGAAATGCTCCGAAACACTCCCAAACTTCATTTTGGGTCCAATGGAGTAGAATGGATGCTTCACAACTTTGGTACCCCGAAATAGTGCATTCAGGCTCGAACACAAGTTTTGCATCTTTTATGTGCTGAAGGTTAGCGAAATGCTCCAAAACACTCCCAAACATCATTTTGGTTCCAATGGAGTAGAATGGATGCTTCGCAACTTTGGTACCCCGAAATAGTGCATTCAGGCTCGAACACAAGTTTTGCATCTATTACATGCCAAAGGTTAGTGCAATGCTTCGAAACACTCCCAAGCATCAATTTGGTTCCAATGGAGTAGAATGGATGCTTCGCAACGTTGGTACCCCGAAATAGTGCATTCAGGCTCAAACACAAGTTTTGCATCTTTTACGTGGCGAAGGTTAGCAAAATGCTATGAACCACTCCCAAACATCATTTTGGTTTCAATGGAGTAGAATGGATGCTTCGCAACTTTGGTACCCCGAATTAGTGCATTCATGCCCGAAACACAAGTTTTGCAACTTTTTACGTGCTGAAGGTTAGCGAAATGCTCTGAAACAATCCCAAGCATCAATTTGGTTCCAATGGAGTAGAATGGATGCTTCGCAACTTTGGTTATCCGAAATAGTGCATTCAGGCCCGAAACACAAGTTTTGCATCTTTTTACGTGCCGAAAGTTAGCGAAATGCTCCGAAACACTCCCAAACATCATTTTGGGTCCAATGGAGTAGAATGGATGCTTTACAACTTTGGTGCCTCGAAATAGTGTATTCATGCTCGAACACAAGTTTTGCATCTTTTACATGCCAAAGGTTAGCGAAATGCTCCGGAACACTCCCAAGCATCAATTTGGTTCCAATGGAGTAGAATGGATGCTTCGGAACTTTGGTACCCCGAAATAGTGCATTCATGCCTGAAACACAAGTTTTGCATCTTTTTACGTGCCGAAGGTTAGCGAAATGCTTCGAAACACTCCCAAGCATCAATTTGGGTCCAATGGATTAGAATGGATGCTTCGCAACTTTGGTACCCCGAAATAGAGCATTCATGCCCGAAACACAAGTTTTGCAACTTTTTACGTGCTGAAGGTTAGCGAAATGCTCTGAAACAATCCCAAGCATCAATTTGGTTCCAATGGAGTAGAATGGATGCTTCGCAACTTTGGTTATCCGAAATAGTGCATTCAGGCCCGAAACACAAGTTTTGCATCTTTTTACGTGCCGAAAGTTAGCGAAATGCTCCGAAACACTCCCAAACATCATTTTGGGTCCAATGGAGTAGAATGGATGCTTTACAACTTTGGTGCCTCGAAATAGTGTATTCATGCTCGAACACAAGTTTTGCATCTTTTACATGCCAAAGGTTAGCGAAATGCTCCGGAACACTCCCAAGCATCAATTTGGTTCCAATGGAGTAGAATGGATGCTTCGGAACTTTGGTACCCCGAAATAGTGCATTCATGCCCGAAACACAAGTTTTGCATCTTTTTACGTGCCGAAGGTTAGCGAAATGCTTCGAAACACTCCCAAGCATCAATTTGGGTCCAATGGATTAGAATGGATGCTTCACAACTTTGGTACCCTGAAAAAGTGCATTCAGGCTCGAACACAAGTTTTGCATCTATTACATGCCGAAGGTTAGCAAAATGCTCCGAAACACTCCCAAACATCAATTTGGTTCCAATGGAGTGGAATGGATGCTTCACGACTTTGGTACCCCAAAATAGTGATTCATGCCCGAAACAAAAGTTTTGCATCTTTTTACAGGCCGAAGGTTAGCGAAATACTCCGAAACACTCCCAAACATCATTTTGGGTCCAATGGATAAGAATGGATGCTTCACAACTTTGGTACCCCGAAATAGTGTATTCAGGCTCGAACACAAGTTTTGCATCTTTTATGTGCCGAAGGTTTGCGAAATGCTCCGAAACACTCCCAAACTTCATTTTGGTTCCAATGGAGTAGAATGGATGCTTCGCAACTTTGGTACCTCGAAATAGTGCATTCATGCCCGAAACACAAGTTTTGCATCTTTTTATGTGCCGAAGGTTAGCGAAATGCTCCAAAACACTCCCAAACATCATTTTGGGTCCAATGGAGTAGAATGGATGCTTTACAACTTTGGTACCCCGAAATAGTGCATTCAGGCTCGAACACAAGTTTTGCATCTATTACATGCCAAAGGTTAGTGCAATGCTTCGAAACACTCCCAAGCATCAATTTGGTTCCAATGGAGTAGAATGGATGCTTCGCAACGTTGGTACCCCGAAATAGTGCATTCAGGCTCAAACACAAGTTTTGCATCTTTTACGTGGCGAAGGTTAGCAAAATGCTATGAACCACTCCCAAACATCATTTTGGTTTCAATGGAGTAGAATGGATGCTTCGCAACTTTGGTACCCCGAATTAGTGCATTCATGCCCGAAACACAAGTTTTGCAACTTTTTACGTGCTGAAGGTTAGCGAAATGCTCTGAAACAATCCCAAGCATCAATTTGGTTCCAATGGAGTAGAATGGATGCTTCGCAACTTTGGTTATCCGAAATAGTGCATTCAGGCCCGAAACACAAGTTTTGCATCTTTTTACGTGCCGAAAGTTAGCGAAATGCTCCGAAACACTCCCAAACATCATTTTGGGTCCAATGGAGTAGAATGGATGCTTTACAACTTTGGTGCCTCGAAATAGTGTATTCATGCTCGAACACAAGTTTTGCATCTTTTACATGCCAAAGGTTAGCGAAATGCTCCGGAACACTCCCAAGCATCAATTTGGTTCCAATGGAGTAGAATGGATGCTTCGGAACTTTGGTACCCCGAAATAGTGCATTCATGCCTGAAACACAAGTTTTGCATCTTTTTACGTGCCGAAGGTTAGCGAAATGCTTCGAAACACTCCCAAGCATCAATTTGGGTCCAATGGATTAGAATGGATGCTTCGCAACTTTGGTACCCCGAAATAGAGCATTCATGCCCGAAACACAAGTTTTGCAACTTTTTACGTGCTGAAGGTTAGCGAAATGCTCTGAAACAATCCCAAGCATCAATTTGGTTCCAATGGAGTAGAATGGATGCTTCGCAACTTTGGTTATCCGAAATAGTGCATTCAGGCCCGAAACACAAGTTTTGCATCTTTTTACGTGCCGAAAGTTAGCGAAATGCTCCGAAACACTCCCAAACATCATTTTGGGTCCAATGGAGTAGAATGGATGCTTTACAACTTTGGTGCCTCGAAATAGTGTATTCATGCTCGAACACAAGTTTTGCATCTTTTACATGCCAAAGGTTAGCGAAATGCTCCGGAACACTCCCAAGCATCAATTTGGTTCCAATGGAGTAGAATGGATGCTTCGGAACTTTGGTACCCCGAAATAGTGCATTCATGCCCGAAACACAAGTTTTGCATCTTTTTACGTGCCGAAGGTTAGCGAAATGCTTCGAAACACTCCCAAGCATCAATTTGGGTCCAATGGATTAGAATGGATGCTTCACAACTTTGGTACCCTGAAAAAGTGCATTCAGGCTCGAACACAAGTTTTGCATCTATTACATGCCGAAGGTTAGCAAAATGCTCCGAAACACTCCCAAACATCAATTTGGTTCCAATGGAGTGGAATGGATGCTTCACGACTTTGGTACCCCAAAATAGTGATTCATGCCCGAAACAAAAGTTTTGCATCTTTTTACAGGCCGAAGGTTAGCGAAATACTCCGAAACACTCCCAAACATCATTTTGGGTCCAATGGATAAGAATGGATGCTTCACAACTTTGGTACCCCGAAATAGTGTATTCAGGCTCGAACACAAGTTTTGCATCTTTTATGTGCCGAAGGTTTGCGAAATGCTCCGAAACACTCCCAAACTTCATTTTGGTTCCAATGGAGTAGAATGGATGCTTCGCAACTTTGGTACCTCGAAATAGTGCATTCATGCCCGAAACACAAGTTTTGCATCTTTTTATGTGCCGAAGGTTAGCGAAATGCTCCAAAACACTCCCAAACATCATTTTGGGTCCAATGGAGTAGAATGGATGCTTCACAACTTTGGTACCCCGAAATAGTGCATTCAGGCTCGAACACAAGTTTTGCATCTTTTATGTGCCGAAGGTTAGCGAAATGCTCCAAAACACTCCCAAACATCATTTTGGTTCCAATGGAGTAGAATGGATGCTTCGCAACTTTGGTAACCCGAAATAGTGCATTCAGGCCCGAAACACAAGTTTTGCATCTTTTTATGCGCCGAAGGTTAGCGAAATGCTCAGAAACACTCCCAAACAACATTTTGGGTCCAATGGAGTAGAATGGATGCTTTACAACTTTGGTACCCCGAAATAGTGCATTCAGGCTCGAACACAAGTTTTGCATCTATTACATGCCAAAGGTTAGCGCAATGCTCCGAAACACTCCCAAGCATCAATTTGGTTCCAATGGAGTAGAATGGATGCTTCGCAACGTTGGTACCCCGAAATAGTGCATTCAGGCTCGAACACAAGTTTTGCATCTTTTACGTGGCGAAGGTTAGCAAAATGCTATGAACCACTCCCAAACATCATTTTGGTTTCAATGGAGTAGAATGGATGCTTCGCAACTTTGGTACCCCGAATTAGTGCATTCATGCCCGAAACACAAGTTTTGCAACTTTTTACGTGCTGAAGGTTAGCGAAATGCTCTGAAACAATCCCAAGCATCAATTTGGTTCCAATGGAGTAGAATGGATGCTTCGCAACTTTGGTTATCCGAAATAGTGCATTCAGGCCCGAAACACAAGTTTTGCATCTTTTTACGTGCCGAAAGTTAGCGAAATGCTCCGAAACACTCCCAAACATCATTTTGGGTCCAATGGAGTAGAATGGATGCTTTACAACTTTGGTGCCTCGAAATAGTGTATTCATGCTCGAACACAAGTTTTGCATCTTTTACATTCCAAAGGTTAGCGAAATGCTCCGGAACACTCCCAAGCATCAATTTGGTTCCAATGGAGTAGAATGGATGCTTCGGAACTTTGGTACCCCGAAATAGTGCATTCATGCCCGAAACACAAGTTTTGCATCTTTTTACGTGCCGAAGGTTAGCGAAATGCTTCGAAACACTCCCAAGCATCAATTTGGGTCCAATGGAGTAGAATGGATGCTTCGCAACTTTGGTAACCCGAAATAGTGCATTCAGGCCCGAAACACAAGTTTTGCATCTTTTTACGTGCCGAAGGTTAGCGAAATGCTCCGAAACACTCACAAACATCATTTTGGGTCCAAAGGAGTAGAATGGATGCTTTACAACTTTGGTACCCCAAAATAGTGCATTCAGGCTCGAACACAAGTTTTGCATCTATTACATGCCGAAGGTTAGCAAAATGCTCCGAAACACTCCCAAACATCAATTTGTTTCCAATGGAGTGGAATGGATGCTTCACGACTTTGGTACCCCAAAATAGTGCATTCATGCCCGAAACACAAGTTTTGCAACTTTTTACGTGCTGAAGGTTAGCGAAATGCTCTGAAACAATCCCAAGCATCAATTTGGTTCCAATGGAGTAGAATGGATGCTTCGCAACTTTGGTTACCCGAAATAGTGCATTCAGGCCCGAAACACAAGTTTTGCATCTTTTTACGTGCCGAAAGTTAGCGAAATGCTCCGAAACACTCCCAAACATCATTTTGGGTCCAATGGAGTAGAATGGATGCTTTACAACTTTGGTGCCTCGAAATAGTGTATTCATGCTCGAACACAAGTTTTGCATCTTTTACATGCCAAAGGTTAGCGAAATGCTCCGGAACACTCCCAAGCATCAATTTGGTTCCAATGGAGTAGAATGGATGCTTCGGAACTTTGGTACCCCGAAATAGTGCATTCATGCCCGAAACACAAGTTTTGCATCTTTTTACGTGCCGAAGGTTAGCGAAATGCTTCGAAACACTCCCAAGCATCAATTTGGGTCCAATGGAGTAGAATGGATGCTTCGCAACTTTGGTAACCCGAAATAGTGCATTCAGGCCCGAAACACAAGTTTTGCATCTTTTTACGTGCCGAAGGTTAGTGAAATGCTCCGAAACACTCCCAAACATCATTTTGGGTCCAAAGGAGTAGAATGGATGCTTTACAACTTTGGTACCCCAAAATAGTGCATTCAGGCTCGAACACAAGTTTTGCATGTATTACATGCCGAAGGTTAGCAAAATGCTCCGAAACACTCCCAAACATCAATTTGTTTCCAATGGAGTGGAATGGATGCTTCACGACTTTGGTACCCCAAAATAGTGCATTCATGCCCGAAACACAAGTTTTGCATCTTTTTACATGCCGAAGGTTAGCGAAATACTCCGAAACACTCCCAAACATCATTTTGGGTCCAATGGATAAGAATGGATGCTTCACAACTTTGGTACCCCGAAATAGTGCATTCAGGCTCGAAAACAAATTTTGCATCTTTTACGTGCCGAAGGTTTGCGAAATGCTCCGAAACACACCCAAACATCATTTTGGTTCCAATGGAGTAGAATGGATGCTTCGCAACTTTGGTACCCCGAAATAGTGCATTCATGCCCGAAACACAAGTTTTGCATCTTTTTATGTGCCGAAGGTTAGCGAAATGCTCCAAAACACTCCCAAACATCATTTTGGGTCCAATGGAGTAGAATGGATGCTTCACAACTTTGGTACCCCGAAATAGTGCATTCAGGCTCGAACACAAGTTTTGCATCTTTTATGTGCCGAAGGTTACGAAATGCTCCAAAACACTCCCAAACATCATTTTGGTTCCAATGGAGTAGAATGGATGCTTCGCAACTTTGGTAACCCAAAATAGTGCATTCAGGCCCGAAACACAAGTTTTGCATCTTTTTACGTGCCGAAGGTTAGCGAAATGCTCCGAAACACTCCCAAACATCATTTTGGGTCCAATGGAGTAGAATGGATGCTTTACAACTTTGGTACCCTGAAATAGTGCATTCAGGCTCGAACACAAGTTTTGCATCTACTACATGCCAAAGGTTAGCGAAATGCTCCGAAACACTCCCAGCATCAATTTGGTTCCAATGGAGTAAAATGGATGCTTCGCAACTTTGGTACCCCGAAATAGCGCATTCATGCCCGAAATACAAGTTTTGCATCTTTTTACGTGCCGAAGGTTAGTGAAATTCTCCGAAACACTCCCAAGCATCAATTTGGTTCCAATGGATTAGAATGGATGCTTCGCAACTTTGGTACCCCGAAATAGAGCATTCATGCCTGAAACACAAGTTTTGCATCTTTTTACGTGCCGAAGGTTAGCGTAATGCTCTGAAACACTCCCAAACATAATTTTGGGTCCAATGGATTAGAATGGATGCTTCGCAACTTTGTTAACCCAAAATGGTGCATTCAGGCCCGAAACACAAGTTTTGCATCTTTTGACGTGCCGAAGGTTAGCAAAATGCTCCGAAACACTCCCAAACATCAGTTTGGGTCTAATGGAGTATAATGGATGCTTCACAACTTTGGTACCTTGAAAAAGTGCATTCAGGCTCGAACATAAGTTTTGCATCTATTACATGCTGAAGGTTAGCAAAATGCTTCGAAACACTCCCAAACAACATTTTGGTTCCAATGGAGTAGAATGTATGCTTCGCAACTTTGGTACCCCAAAATAGTGCATTCATGCCCGATACACAAGTTTTGCATCTTTTTACATGCCGAAGGTTAGCGAAATACTTCGAAACACTCCCAAACATCATTTTGGGTCCAATGGATAAGAATGGATGCTTCACAACTTTGGTACCCCAAAATAGTGCATTCAGGCTCGAACACAAGTTTTCCAACTTTTACGTGCCGAAGGTTAGCGAAATGCTCCGAAACACTCCCAAACACCAGTTTGGGTCCAATGGAGTATAATGGATGCTTCACAACTTTGGTACCCTGAAAAAGTGCATTCAGGCTCGAACACAAGTTTTGCATCTATTACATGCCGAAGGTTAGCAAAATGCTCCGAAACACTCCCAAACATCAATTTGGGTCCAATGGAGTAGAATGGATGCTTCACAACTTTGGTACCCCGAAATAGTGCATTCAGGCTCAAACACAAGTTTTGCATCTTTTATGTGCCGAAGGTTAGCGAAATGCTCCAAAACACTCCCAAACATCATTTTGGTTCCAATGGAGTAGAATGGATGCTTCGCAACTTTGGTAACCCAAAATAGTGCATTCAGGCCCGAAACACAAGTTTTGCATCTTTTTACGTGCCGAAGGTTAGCGAAATGCTCCGAAACACTCCCAAACATCATTTAGGGTCCAATGGAGTAGAATGGATGCTTTACAACTTTGGTACCCTGAAATAGTGCATTCAGGCTCGAACACAAGTTTTGCATCTATTACATGCCAAAGGTTAGCGAAATGCTCCGAAACACTCCCAGCATCAATTTGGTTCCAATGGAGTAAAATGGATGCTTCGCAACTTTGGTACCCCGAAATAGCGCATTCTTGCCCGAAACACAAGTTTTGCATCTTTTTACGTGCCGAAGGTTAGTGAAATTCTCCGAAACACTCCCAAGCATCAATTTGGTTCCAATGGATTAGAATGGATGCTTCGCAACTTTGGTACCCCGAAATAGAGCATTCATGCCCGAAACACAAGTTTTGCATCTTTTTACGTGCCGAAGGTTAGCGTAATGCTCTGATACACTCCCAAACATAATTTTGGGTCCAATGGATTAGAATGGATGCTTCGCAACTTTGTTAACCCGAAATGGTGCATTCAGGCCCGAATCACAAGTTTTGCATCTTTTGACGTGCCGAAGGTTAGCGAAATGCTCCGAAACACTCCCAAACATCAGTTTGGGTCTAATGGAGTATAATGGATGCTTCACAACTTTGGTACCCTGAAAAAGTGCATTCAGGCTCGAACACAAGTTTTGCATCTATTACATGCTGAAGGTTAGCAAAATGCTTCGAAACACTCCCAAACAACATTTTGGTTCCAATGGAGTAGAATGTATGCTTCGCAACTTTGGTACCCCAAAATAGTGCATTCATGCCCGAAACACAAGTTTTGCATCTTTTTACATGCCGAAGGTTAGCGAAATACTTCGAAACACTCCCAAACATCATTTTGGGTCCAATGGATAAGAATGGATGCTTCACAACTTTGGTACCCCAAAATAGTGCATTCAGGCTCGAACACAAGTTTTCCATCTTTTACGTGCCGAAGGTTAGCGAAATGCTCCGAAACACTCCCAAACATCAGTTTGGGTCCAATGGAGTATAATGGATGCTTCACAACTTTGGTACCCTGAAAAAGTGCATTCAGGCTCGAACACAAGTTTTGCATCTATTACATGCCGAAGGTTAGCAAAATGCTCCGAAACACTCCCAAACATCAATTTGGTTCCAATGGAGTGGAATGGATGCTTCACGACTTTGGTACCCCAAAATAGTGATTCATGCCTGAAACACAAGTTTTGCATCTTTTTACAGGCCGAAGGTTAGCGAAATACTCCGAAACACTCCCAAACATCATTTTGGGTCCAATGGATAAGAATGGATGCTTCACAACTTTGGTACCCCGAAATAGTGTATTCAGGCTCGAACACAAGTTTTGCATCTTTTATGTGCCGAAGGTTTGCGAAATGCTCCGAAACACTCCCAAACTTCATTTTGGTTCCAATGGAGTAGAATGGATGCTTCGCAACTTTGGTACCTCGAAATAGTGCATTCATGCCCGAAACACAAGTTTTGCATCTTTTTATGTGCCGAAGGTTAGCGAAATGCTCCAAAACACTCCCAAACATCATTTTGGGTCCAATGGAGTAGAATGGATGCTTCACAACTTTGGTACCCCGAAATAGTGCATTCAGGCTCGAACACAAGTTTTGCATCTTTTATGTGCCGAAGGTTAGCGAAATGCTCCAAAACACTCCCAAACATCATTTTGGTTCCAATGGAGTAGAATGGATGCTTCGCAACTTTGGTAACCCGAAATAGTGCATTCAGGCCCGAAACACAAGTTTTGCATCTTTTTATGCGCCGAAGGTTAGCGAAATGCTCAGAAACACTCCCAAACATCATTTTGGGTCCAATGGAGTAGAATGGATGCTTTACAACTTTGGTACCCCGAAATAGTGCATTCAGGCTCGAACACAAGTTTTGCATCTATTACATGCCAAAGGTTAGCGCAATGCTCCGAAACACTCCCAAGCATCAATTTGGTTCCAATGGAGTAGAATGGATGCTTCGCAACGTTGGTACCCCGAAATAGTGCATTCAGGCTCGAACACAAGTTTTGCATCTTTTACGTGGCGAAGGTTAGCAAAATGCTATGAACCACTCCCAAACATCATTTTGGTTTCAATGGAGTAGAATGGATGCTTCGCAACTTTGGTACCCCGAATTAGTGCATTCATGCCCGAAACACAAGTTTTGCAACTTTTTACGTGCCGAAGGTTAGCGAAATGCTCTGAAACAATCCCAAGCATCAATTTGGTTCCAATGGAGTAGAATGGATGCTTCGCAACTTTGGTTACCCGAAATAGTGCATTCAGGCCCGAAACACAAGTTTTGCATCTTTTTACGTGCCGAAAGTTAGCGAAATGCTCCGAAACACTCCCAAACATCATTTTGGGTCCAATGGAGTGGAATGGATGCTTTACAACTTTGGTGCCTCGAAATAGTGTATTCATGCTCGAACACAAGTTTTGCATCTTTTACATGCCAAAGGTTAGCGAAATGCTCCGGAACACTCCCAAGCATCAATTTGGTTCCAATGGAGTAGAATGGATGCTTCGCAACTTTGGTACCCCGAAATAGTGCATTCATGCCCGAAACACAAGTTTTGCATCTTTTTACGTGCCGAAGGTTAGCGAAATGCTCCGAAACACTCCCAAGCATCAATTTGGTTCCAATGGATTAGTATGGATGCTTCGCAACTTTGGTACCCCGAAATAGTGCATTCATGCCCGAAACACAAGTTTTGCATCTTTTTACGTGCCGAAGGTTAGCGAAATGCTCTGAAACACTCCCAAACATAATTATGGGTCCAATGGATTAGAATGGATGCTTCAGAACATTGGTACCCCGAAATAGTGCATTCATGCCCGAAACACAAGTTTTGCATCTTTTTATGTGCCGAATGTTAGCGAAATGCTCTGAAACACTCCCAAACAACATTTTTGGTCCAATGGAGTAGAATGGAGGCTTCACAACTTTGGTACCCCAAAATAGTGCATTCAGGCTCGAACACAAGTTTTACATCTTTTTACGTGACGAAGGTTAGCGAAATGCTCCGAAACACTCCCAAACATCATTTTGGGTCCAATGGATTAGAATGGATGCTTCACAACTTTAGTACCCCGAAATAGTGCATTCAGGCACGAACACAAGTTTTGCATCTTTTACGTGGCGAAGGTTAGCAAAATGCTATGAACCACTCCCAAACATCATTTTGGTTTCAATGCAGTAGAATGGACGCTTCGCAACTTTGGTACCCCGAAATAGTGCATTCATGCCCGAAACACAAGTTCTGCATCTTTTTACGTGCCGAAGGTTATCGAAATGCTCCGAAACACACCCAAGCATCAATTTGGTTCCAATGGATTAGAATGGATGCTTCGCAACTTTGGCACCCCGAAATAGTGCATTCATGCTCGAAACACAAGTTTTGCATCTTTTTACGTGCCGAAGGATAGCGAAATGCTCCAAAACACTCCCAAACATCATTTTGGGTCCAATGGAGTAGAATGGATGCTTCACAACTTTGCTACCCCAAAATAGTGCATTCAGGCTCGAACACAAGTTTTGCATCTTTTACGTGCCGAAGGTTAGCGTAATGCTCCGAAACACTCCCAAACATCATTTTGGTTCCAATAGAGTAGAATGGATGCTTCGCAACTTTGTTAACCCGAAATTGTGCATTCAGGCCCGAAACACAAGTTTTACATCTTTTGACATGCAGAAGGTTAGCGAAATGCTCCGAAACACTCCTAAACATCAGTTTGGGTCCAATGGGTTATAATGGATGCTTCACAACTTTGGTACCCTGAAAAAGTGCATTCAGGCTCGAACACAAGTTTTGCATCTATTACATGTCGTAGGTTAGCAAAATGCTACGAAACACTCCCAAACATCATTTTGGTTCCAATGGAGTGGAATGGATGCTTCGCAACTTTGGTACCCCAAAATAGTGCATTCAAGCCCGAAACACAAGTTTTGCATCTTTTTACACGCTAAAGGTTAGCGAAATACTCCGAAACACTCCCAAACATCATTTTGGGTCCAATGGATAAGAATGGATGCTTCACAACTTTGGTACCCCGAAATAGTGCATTCAGGCTCGAACACAAGTTTTGCATCTTTTACGTGGCGAAGGTTAGCAAAATGCTATGAACCACTCCCAAACATCATTTTGGGTCCAATGGAGTAGAATGGATGCTTTGCAACTTGGGTACCCTGAAATAGTGCATTCATGCCCGAAATACAAGTTTTGCATCTATTACGTGCCAAAGGTTAGCGAAATGCTCCGAAACACTCCCAAGCATCAATTTGGTTCCAATGGAGTAGAATGGATGCTTCGCAACTTTGGTACCCCGAAATAGTGCATTCAGGCCCGAAACACAAGTTTTGCATCTTTTTACGTGCCGAAGGTTAGCGAAATGCTCCGAAACACTCCCAAGCATCAATTTTGTTCCAATGGAGTAGAATGGATGCTTCGCAACTTTGGTAACCTGAAATAGTGCATTCAGGCCCGAAACACAAGTTTTGCATCTTTTTACATACCGAAGGTTAGCGAAATGCTCCGAAACACTCCCAAACATCATTTTGGGTCCAATGGATTAGAATGGATGCTTCACAACTATGGTACCCCAAAATAGTGCATTCAGGCTTGAACACAAGTTTTGCATCTTTTACGTGGCGAAGGTTAGCAAAATGATATGAACCACTCCCAAACATCATTTTGGTTTCAATGGAGTAGAATGGATGTTTCGCAACTTTAGTACCCCGAAATAGTGCATTCATGCCCGAAACACAAGTTTTGCATCTTTTTACGTGCCTAAGGTTAACGAAATGCCCCGAAACACTCCCAAGCATCAATTTGGTTCCAATGGATTAGAAAGGATGCTTCGCAACTTTGGTACCCCGAAATAGTGCATTCATGCCCGAAACACTTGTTTTGCATCTTTTTACGTGCCGAAGTTTAGCGAAATGCACCAAAACACTCCCAAACATCATTTTGGGTCCAATGGAGTAGAATGGATGCTTCACAACTTTGCTACCCCAAAATAGTGCATTCAGGCTCGAACACAAGTTTTGCATCTTTTACGTCCCGAAGGTTAGCGTAATGCTCCGAAACACTCCCAAACATCATTTTGGTTCCAATAGAGTAGAATGGATGCTTCGCAACTTTGTTAACCCGAAATTGTGCATTCAGGCCCGAAACACAAGTTTTGCATCTTTTTACGTGCCGAATGTTAGCGAAATGCTCCGAAACACTCCCAAACATCATTCTGGGTCCAATGGAGTACAATGGATCCTTCACAACTTTGGTACCCTGAAAAAGTGCATTCAGGCTCGAACACAAGTTTTGCATCTATTACATGCCGAAGGTTAGCGAAATGGTCTGAAACACTCCCAAACATCATTTTGGTTCCAATGGAGTGGAATGAATGCTTCGCAACTTTGGTACCCCAAAATAGTGCATTCATGCCCGAAACACAAGTTTTGCATCTTTTTACAAGCCGAAGGTTAGCGAAATACTCCGAAACACTCCCAAACATCATTTTGGGTCCAATGGACAAGAATGGATGCTTTACAACTTTGGTACTCTGAAAAAGTGCATTCAGGCTCGAACACAAGTTTTGCATCTATTACATGCCGAAGGTTAGCGAAATGCTCCAAAACACTCCCAAGCATCAATTTGGTTCCAATGGAGTAGAATGGATTCTTCGCAACTTTGGTACCCCTGAAATAGTGCATTCATGCCCGAAACACAAGTTTTGCATCTTTTTACGTGCCGAAGGTTAACGAAATGCTCCGAAACACTCCCAAGCATCAATTTGGTTCCAATGGAGTAGAATGGATGCTTCGCAACTTTGGTACCCCGAAATAGTGCATTCATGCTCGAAACACAAGTTTTGCATCTTTTTATGTGCCGAAGGTTAGCGAAATGCTCCAAAACACTCCCAAACATCATTTTCGGTCCAATGGAGTAGAATGGATGCTTCACAACTTTGGTACCCCGAAATAGTGCATTCAGGCTCGAACACAAGTTTTGCATCTTTTATGTGTCGAAGGTTAGCGAAATGCTCCAAAACATCATTTTGGTTCCAATGGAGTAGAATGGATGCTTCGCAACTTTGGTAACCCGAAATAGTGCATTCAGGAACGAAACATAAGTTTTGCATCTTTTTACGTGCTGAAGGATAGCGAAATGCTCCGAAACACTCCCAAACATCATTTTGGGTCCAATGGAGTAGAATGGATGCTTTACAACTTTGGGTCCCCGAAAAAATGCATTCAGGCTCGAACACAAGTTTTGCATCTATTACATGCCAAAGGTTAGCGAAATGCTCCGAAACACTCCCAAGCATCAATTTGGTTCCAATGGAGTAGAATGGATGCTTCGCAACTTTGGTACCCCGAAATAGTGCATTCATGCCCGAAACACAGGTTTTGCATCTTTTTACATGCTGAAGGTTAGCGAAATGCTCCGAAACACTCCCAAGCATCAATTTGGTTCCAATGGAGTAGAATGGATGCTTCGCAACTTTGGTAACCCGAAATAGTGCATTCAGGCCCGAAACACAAGTTTTGCATCTTTTTACGTCCTGAAGGTTAGCCAAATGCTCCGAAACACTCCCAAACATCATTTTGGGTCCAATGGAGTAGAATGGATGCTTTACAACTTTGGTACCCCGAAATAATGCATTTAGGCTAGAACACAAGTTTTGCATCTATTACATGCCAAAGGTTAGCGAAATGCTCCGAAACACTCCCAAGCATCAATTTGGTTCCAATGGAGTAGAATGGATGCTTCGCAACTTTAGTACCCCGAAATAGTGCATTCATTCCCGAAACACAAGTTTTGCATCTTTTTACGTGCCGAATGTTAGCGAAATGCTCCGAAACACTCCCAAGCATCAATTTGGTTCCAATGGAGTAGAATGGATGCTTCGCAACGTTGGTACCCCGAAATAGTGCATTCAGGCTCGAACACAAGTGTTGCATCTTTTACGTGGCGAAAGTTAGCAAAATGCTATGAACCACTCCCAAACATCATTTTGGGTCCAATGGAGTAGAATGGATGCTTCGCAACTTGGGTACCCCGAAATAGTGCATTCATGCCCGAAACACAAGTTTTGCATCTATTACATGCCAAAGGTTAGCGAAATGCTCCGAAACACTCCCAAGCATCAATTTGGTTCCAATGGAGTAGAATGGATGGTTCGCAACTTTGGTACCCCGAAATAGTGCATTCATGCCCGAAACACAAGTTTTGCATCTTTTTACGTGCCGAAGGTTAGCGAAATGCTCTGAAACACTCCCAAACATCATTTTGGGTCCAATGGAGTAGAATGGATGCTTCGCAACTTTGGTAACCTGAAATAGTGCATTTAGGCCCGAAACATAAGTTTTGCATCTTTTTACGTGCCGAAGGTTAGCGAAATGCTCCGAAACACTCCCAAGCATCAATTTTGTTTCAATGGGATAGAATGGATGCTTCGCAACTTTGGTAACCTGAAATAGTGCATTCAGGCCTGAAACACAAGTTTTGCATCTTTTTACGTGCCGAAGGTTAACGAAATGCTCCGAAACACTCCCAAGCATCAATTTGGTTCCAATGGAGTAGAATGGATGCTTCGCAACTTTGGTACCCCGAAATAGTGCATTCATGCTCGAAACACAAGTTTTGCATCTTTTTATGTGCCGAAGGTTAGCGAAATGCTCCAAAACACTCCCAAACATCATTTTCGGTCCAATGGAGTAGAATGGATGCTTCACAACTTTGGTACCCCGAAATAGTGCATTCAGGCTCGAACACAAGTTTTGCATCTTTTATGTGTCGAAGGTTAGCGAAATGCTCCAAAACATCATTTTGGTTCCAATGGAGTAGAATGGATGCTTCGCAACTTTGGTAACCCGAAATAGTGCATTCAGGAACGAAACATAAGTTTTGCATCTTTTTACGTGCTGAAGGATAGCGAAATGCTCCGAAACACTCCCAAACATCATTTTGGGTCCAATGGAGTAGAATGGATGCTTTACAACTTTGGGTCCCCGAAAAAATGCATTCAGGCTCGAACACAAGTTTTGCATCTATTACATGCCAAAGGTTAGCGAAATGCTCCGAAACACTCCCAAGCATCAATTTGGTTCCAATGGAGTAGAATGGATGCTTCGCAACTTTGGTACCCCGAAATAGTGCATTCATGCCCGAAACACAGGTTTTGCATCTTTTTACATGCTGAAGGTTAGCGAAATGCTCCGAAACACTCCCAAGCATCAATTTGGTTCCAATGGAGTAGAATGGATGCTTCGCAACTTTGGTAACCCGAAATAGTGCATTCAGGCCCGAAACACAAGTTTTGCATCTTTTTACGTCCTGAAGGTTAGCCAAATGCTCCGAAACACTCCCAAACATCATTTTGGGTCCAATGGAGTAGAATGGATGCTTTACAACTTTGGTACCCCGAAATAATGCATTTAGGCTAGAACACAAGTTTTGCATCTATTACATGCCAAAGGTTAGCGAAATGCTCCGAAACACTCCCAAGCATCAATTTGGTTCCAATGGAGTAGAATGGATGCTTCGCAACTTTAGTACCCCGAAATAGTGCATTCATTCCCGAAACACAAGTTTTGCATCTTTTTACGTGCCGAATGTTAGCGAAATGCTCCGAAACACTCCCAAGCATCAATTTGGTTCCAATGGAGTAGAATGGATGCTTCGCAACGTTGGTACCCCGAAATAGTGCATTCAGGCTCGAACACAAGTGTTGCATCTTTTACGTGGCGAAAGTTAGCAAAATGCTATGAACCACTCCCAAACATCATTTTGGGTCCAATGGAGTAGAATGGATGCTTCGCAACTTGGGTACCCCGAAATAGTGCATTCATGCCCGAAACACAAGTTTTGCATCTATTACATGCCAAAGGTTAGCGAAATGCTCCGAAACACTCCCAAGCATCAATTTGGTTCCAATGGAGTAGAATGGATGGTTCGCAACTTTGGTACCCCGAAATAGTGCATTCATGCCCGAAACACAAGTTTTGCATCTTTTTACGTGCCGAAGGTTAGCGAAATGCTCTGAAACACTCCCAAACATCATTTTGGGTCCAATGGAGTAGAATGGATGCTTCGCAACTTTGGTAACCTGAAATAGTGCATTTAGGCCCGAAACATAAGTTTTGCATCTTTTTACGTGCCGAAGGTTAGCGAAATGCTCCGAAACACTCCCAAGCATCAATTTTGTTTCAATGGGATAGAATGGATGCTTCGCAACTTTGGTAACCTGAAATAGTGCATTCAGGCCTGAAACACAAGTTTTGCATCTTTTTACGTGTCGAAGGTTAGCGAAATGCTCCGAAACACTCCCAAACATCATTTTGGGTCCAATGGAGTAGAATGGATGCTTTACAACTTTGGTACCCCAAAATAGTGCATTCAGGCTCGAACACAAGTTTTGCATCTTTTTACGTGACAAAGGTTAGCGAAATGCTCCGAAATAGTCCCAAGCATCAATTTGGTTCCAATGGATTAGAATGGATGCTTCGCAACTTTGGTACCCTGAAATAGTGCATTCATGCCCGAAACACAAGTTTTGCATCTTTTTACGTGCCGAAGGTTAGCGAAATGCTCCGAAACACTCTCAAACATCATTTTGGGTCCAATGGATTAGAATGGATGCTTCACAACTTTGGTACCGCAAAATAGTGCATTCAGGCTCGAACACAAGTTTTGCATCTTTTTACGTGACGAAGGTTTGCGAAATGCTCGGAAACACTCCCAAACATCATTTTGGGTCCAATGGAGTAGAATGGATGCTTTACAACTTTGGTACCCCAAAATAGTGCATTCAGGCTCGAACACAAGTTTTGCATCTATTACATGCCAAAGGTTAGCGAAATGCTCCGAAACACTCCCAAGCATCAATTTGGTTCCAATGGAGTAGAATGGATGCTTCGCAACGTTGGTACCCCGAAATAGTGCATTCAGGCTCGAACATAAGTTTTGCATCTTTTACGTGGCGAAGGATAGCAAAATGCTATGAACCACTCCCAAACATCATTTTGGGTCCAATGGAGTAGAATGGATGCTTCGCAACTTGGGTACCCCGAAATAGTGCATTCATGCCCGAAACACAAGTTTTGCATCTATTACATGCCAAAGGTTAGCGAAATGCTCCGAAACACTCCCAAGCATCAATTTAATTCCAATGGAGTAGAATGGATGCTTCGCAACTTTGGTACCCCGAAATAGTGAATTCATGCCCGAAACACAAGTTTTGCATCTTTTTACGTGCTAAAGGTTAGCGAAATGCTCCAAAACACTCCCAAACATCATTTTGGGTCCAATGGAGTAGAACGGATGCTTCGCAACTTTGGTAACCTGAAATATGCATTTAGTCCCGAAACACAAGTTTTGCATCTTTTTACGTGCCGGAGGTTAGCGAAATGCTCCGAAACACTCCCAAGCATCAATTTTGTTCCAATGGAGTAGAATGGATGCTTCGCAACTTTGGTAACCCGAAATAGTGCATTCAGGCCTGAAACACAAGTTTTGCATCTTTTTACGTGTCAAAGGTTAGCGAAATGCTCCGAAACACTCCCAAACATCATTTTGGGTCCAATGGAGTAAAATGGATGCTTTACAACTTTGGTACCCTGAAATGGTGCAATTAGGCTCGAACACAAGTTATGCATCTTTTTATGTGACAAAGGTTAGCGAAATGCTCCGAAACACTCCCAAACTTCATTTTGGGTCCAATGGATTAGAATGGATGCTTCACAACTTTGGTACCCCGAAATAGTGCATTCAGGCTCGAACTCAAGTTTTGCATCTTTTACGTGGCGAAGGGTAGCAAAATGCTATGAACCACTCCCAAACATTATTTTGGTTTCAATGGAGTAGAATGGATGCTTCGCAACTTTGGTACCCTGAAATAGTGCATTCATGCCCGAAACACAAGTTTTGCATCTTTTTACGTGCCGAAGGTTAACGAAATGCTCCGAAACACTCCAAGCATCAATTTGGTTCCAATGGATTAGAATGGATGCTTCGCAACTTTGGTACCCCGAAATAGTGCATTCATGCCTGAAACACAAGTTTTGCATCTTTTTACGTGCCGAAGTTTAGCGAAATGCTCCAAAACACTCCCAAACATCATTTTGGGTCCAATGGAGTAGAATGGATGCTTCACAAGTTTGCTACCCCAAAATAGTGCATTCAGGCTCGAACACAAGTTTTGCATCTTTTACGTACCGAAGGTTAGCGAAATGCTCCGAAACACTCCCAAACATCATTTTGGGTCCAATGGATTAGAATGGATGCTTCACAACTTTGGTACCGCGAAATAGTGCATTCAGGCTCGAACACAAGTTTTGCATCTTTTTACGTGACGAAGGTTTGCGAAATGCTCGAAAACACTCCCAAACATCATTTTGGGTCCAATGGAGTAGAATGGATGCTTTACAACTTTGGTACCCCGAAATAGTGCATTCAGGCTCGAACACAAGTTTTGCATCTATTACATGCCAAAGGTTAGTGAAATGCTCCGAAACACTCCCAAGCATCAATTTGGTTCCAATTGAGTAGAATGGATGCTTCGCAACGTTGGTACCCCGAAATAGTGCATTCATGCCCGAAACATAAGTTTTGCATCTTTTTACGTGTCGAAGGTTAGCGAAATGCTCCGAAACACTCCCAAACATCATTTTGGGTCCAATGGAGTAGAATGGATGCTTTACAACTTTGGTACCCCGAAATAGTGCATTCAGGCTCGAACACAAGTTTTGCATCTTTTTACGTGACAAAGGTTAGCGAAATGCTCCGAAACACTCCCAAACATCATTTTGGGTCCAATGGATTAGAATGGATGCTTCACAACTTTGGTACCGCGAAATAGTGCATTCAGGCTCGACCGCAAGTTTTGCATCTTTTTACGTGACGAAGGTTTGCGAAATGCTCGGAAACACTCCCAAACATCATTTTGGGTCCAATGGAGTAGAATGGATGCTTTACATCTTTGGTACCCCGAAATAGTGCATTCGGGCTCGAACACAAGTTTTGCATCTATTACATGCCATAGGATAGCAAAATGCTCCGAAACACTCCCAAGCATCAATTTGGTTCCAATGGAGTGGAATGGATGCTTCGCAACGTTGGTACCCCGAAATAGTGGATTCATGCCCGAAACACAAGTTTTGCATCTTTTTACGTGCCGAAGGTTAACGAAATGCTCCGAAACACTCCCAAGCATCAATTTGGTTCCAATGGAGTAGAATGGATGCTTCGCAACGTTGGTACCCCGAAATAGTGCATTCAGGCTCGAACACAAGTTTTGCATCTTTTACGTGGTGAAGGATAGCAAAATGCTATGAACCACTCCCAAACATCATTTTGGGTCCAATGGAGTAGAATGGATGCTTCGCAACTTGGGTACCCCGAAATAGTGCATTCATGCCCGAAACACAAGTTTTGCATCCATTACATGCCAAAGGTTAGCGAAATGCTCCGATACACTCCCAAGCATCAATTTGGTTCCAATGGAGTAGAATGGATGCTTCGCAACTTTGGTACCCCGAAATAGTGAATTCATGCCCGAAACACAAGTTTTGCATCTTTTTACGTGCTGAAGGTTAGCAAAATGCTCCGAAACACTCCCAAACATCATTTTGGGTCAGAATGAAAGCTTCGCAACTTTGGTAACCTGAAATAGTGCATTTAGGCCCGAAACACAAGTTTTGCATCTTTTTACGTGCCGAAGGTTAGCGAAATGCTCCGAAACACTCCCAAGCATCAATTTTGTTCCAATGGAGTAGAATGGATGCTTCGTAACTTTGGTAACCCGAAATAGTGCATTCAGGCCTGAAACACAAGTTTTGCATCTTTTTACGTGTCGAAGGTTAGCGAAATGCTCCGAAACACTCCCAAACATCATTTTGGGTCCAATGGAGTAAAATGGATGCTTTACAACTTGGGTACCCCGAAATAGTGCAATTAGGCTCGAACACAAGTTTTGCATCTTTTTATGTGACAAAGGTTAGCGAAATGCTCCGAAACACTCCCAAACTTCATTTTGGGTCCATTGGATTGGAATGGATGCTTCACAACTTTGGTACCCCGAAATAGTGCATTCAGGCTCGAACACAAGTTTTGCATCTTTTACGTGGCGAAGGTTAGCAAAATGCTATGAACCACTCCCAACCATCATTTTGGTTTCAATGGAGTAGAATGGATGCTTCGCAACTTTGGTACCCTGAAATAGTGCATTCATGCCCGAAACACAAGGTTTGCACCTTTTTACGTGCCGAATGTTAACGAAATGCTCCGAAACACTCCCAAGCATCAATTTGGTTCCAATGGATTAGAATGGATGCTTCGCAACTTTGGTACCCCGAAATAGTGCATTCATGCCCGAAACACAAGTTTTGCATCTTTTTACGTGCCGAAGTTTAGCGAAATGCTCCAAAACACTCCCAAACATCATTTTGGGTCCAATGGAGTAGAATGGATGCTTCACAAGTTTGCTACCCCAAAATAGTGCATTCAGGCTCGAACACAAGTTTTGCATCTTTTACGTACCGAAGGTTAGCGTAATGCTCCGAAACACTCCCAAACATCATTTTGGTTCCAATAGAGTAGAATGGATGCTTCGCAACTTTGTTAACCCGAAATTGTGCATTCAGGCCCGAAACACAAGTTTTGCATTTTTTTACGTGCCGAAGGTTAGCGAAATGCTCCGAAACACTCCCAAACATCAGTTTGGGTCCAATTGAGTACAATGGATGCTTCACAACTTTGGTACCCTGAAAGAGTGCAATCAGGCTCGAACACAAGTTTTGCATCTATTACATGCCGAAGGTTAGCGAAATGCTCCGAAACACTCCCAAACTTCATTTTGGTTCCAATGGAGTGGAATGGATGCTTCGCAACTTTGGTACCCCAAAATAGTGCATTCATGCCCGAAACACAAGTTTTGCATCTTTTTACATGCCGAAGGTTAGCGAAATACTCCGAAACACTCCCAAACATCATTTTGGGTGCAATGGATAAGAATGGATGCTTCACAACTTTGGTACTCCGAAATAGTGCATTCAGTCTCGAACACAAGTTTTGCATCTTTTACGTGCCGAAGGTTAGCGAAATGCTCCGAAACACTCCCAAACATCATTTAGGGTCCAATGGATAAGAATGGATGCTTTACAACTTTGGTACTCTGAAAAAGTGCATTCAGGCTCGAACACAAGTTTTGCATCTATTACATGCCAAAGGTTAGCGAAATGCTCCGAAACACTCCCAAGCATCAATTTGGTTCCAATCGAGTAGAATGGATGCTTCGCAACTTTGGTACCCCGAAATAGTGCATTCATGCTCGAAACACAAGTTTTGCATCTTTTTATGTGCCGAAGGTTAGCGAAATGCTCCAAAACACTCCCAAACATCATTTTCGGTCCAATTGAGTAGAATGGATGTTTCATAACTTTGGTACCCCGAAATAGTGCATTCAGGCTGGAACACAAGTTTTGCATCTTTTATGTGCCGAAGGTTAGCGAAATGCTCCAAAACACTCCCAAACATCATTTTGGTTCCAATGGAGTAGAATGGATGCTTCGCAACTTTGGTAACCCGAAATAGTGCATTCAGGAACGAAACATAAGTTTTGCATCTTTTTACGTGCTGAAGGATAGCGAAATGCTCCGAAACACTCCCAAACTTCATTTTGGGTCCAATGGAGTAGAATGGATGCTTTACAACTTTGGGACCCCGAAATAGTGCATTCAGGCTCGAACACAAGTTTTGCATCTATTACATGCCAAAGGTTAGCGAAATGCTCCGTAACACTCCCAAGCATCAATTTGGTTCCAATGGAGTAGAATGGATGCTTCGCAACTTTGGTACCCCGAAATAGTGCATTCATGCCCGAAACACAAGTTTTGCATCTTTTTACGTGCTGAAGGTTAGCGAAATGCTCCGAAACACTCCCAAGCATCAATTTGGTTCCAATGGAGTACAATGGATGCTTCGCAACTTTGGTAACCCGAAATAGTGCATTCAGGCCCGAAACAAAAGTTTTGCATCTATTACATGCCAAAGGATAGCGAAATGCTCCGAAACACTCCCAAGCATCAATTTGGTTCCAATGGAGTAGAATGGATGCTTCGCAACGTTGGTACACCGAAATAGTGCATTCAGGCTCGAACACAAGTTTTGCATCTTTTTACGTGCTGAAGGTTAGCAAAATGCTATGAACCACTCCCAAACATCATTTTGGGTCCAATGGAGTAGATTGGATGCTTCGCAACTTGGGTACCCCGAAATAGTGCATTCATGCCCGAAACACAAGTTTTGCATCTATTACATGCCAAAGGTTAGCGAAATGCTCCGAAACACTCCCAAGCATCAATTTGGTTCCAATGGAGTAGAATGGATGCTTCGCAACTTTGGTACCCCGAAACAGTGCATTCATGCCCGAAACACAAGTTCTGCATCTTTTTATGTGCTGAAGGTTAGCGAAATGCTCTGTAACACTCCCAAACATCATTTTGGGTCCAATGGAGTAGAATGGATGCTTCGCAACTTTGGTAACCCGAAATAGTGCATTCAGGCCTGAAACACAAGTTTTGCATCTTTTTACGTGTCGAAGGTTAGCAAAATGCTCCGAAACACTCCCAAACATCATTTTGGGTCCAATGGAGTAGAATGGATGCTTTACAACTTTGGTACCCCGAAATAGTGCATTCAGGCTCGAACACAAGTTTTGCATCTTTTTATGTGATAAAGGTTAGCGAAATGCTCCGAAACACTCCCAAACTTCATTTTGGGTCCAATGGATTAGAATGGATGCTTCACAACTTTGGTACCCCGAAATAGTGCATTCAGGCTCGAACTCAAGTTTTGCATCTTTTACGTGGCGAAGGTTAGCAAAATGCTATGAACCACTCCCAAACATCATTTTGGTTTCAATGGAGTAGAATGGATGCTTCGCAACTTTGGTACCCTGAAATAGTGCATTAATGCCCGAAACACAAGTTTTGCATCTTTTTACGTGCCGAAGGTTAACGAAATGCTCCGAAACACTCCCAAGCATCAATTTGGTTCCAATGGATTAGAATGGATGCTTCGCAACTTTGGTACCCAGAAATAGTGCATTCATGCCCGAAACACAAGTTTTGCATCTTTTTACGTACCGAAGTTTAGCGAAATGCTCCAAAACACTCCCAAACATCATTTTGGGTCCAATGGAGTAGAATGGATGCTTCACAAGTTTGCTACCCCAAAATAGTGCATTCAGGCTCGAACACAAGTTTTGCATCTTTTACGTACCGAAGGTTAGCGTAATCCTCCGAAACACTCCCAAACATCATTTTGGTTGCAATAGAGTAGAATGGATGCTTCGCAACTTTGTTAACCCGAAATTGTGCATTCAGGCCCGAAACGCAAGTTTTGCATTTTTTTACGTGCCGAAGGTTAGCGAAAATGCTTCGAAACATTCCCAAACATCAGTTTGGGTCCAATGGAGTACAATGGATGCTTCACAACTTTGGTACCCTGAAAGAGTGCAATCAGGCTCGAACACAAGTTTTGCATCTATTACATGCCGAAGGTTAGCGAAATGCTCCGAAACACTCCCAAACTTCATTTTGGTTCCAATGGAGTGGAATGGATGCTTCGCAACTTTGGTACCCCAAAATAGTGCATTCATGCCCGAAACACAAGTTTTGCATCTTTTTACATGCCGAAGGTTAGCGAAATACTCCGAAACACTCCCAAACATCATTTTGGGTGCAATGGATAAGAATGGATGCTTCACAACTTTGGTACTCCGAAATAGTGCATTCAGTCTCGAACACAAGTTTTGCATCTTTTACGTGCCGAAGGTTAGCGAAATGCTCCGAAACACTCCCAAACATCATTTAGGGTCCAATGGATAAGAATGGATGCTTTACAACTTTGGTACTCTGAAAAAGTGCATTCAGGCTCGAACACAAGTTTTGCATCTATTACATGCCAAAGGTTAGCGAAATGCTCCGAAACACTCCCAAGCATCCATTTGGTTCCAATGGAGTAGAATGGATGCTTCGCAACTTTGGTACCCCGAAATAGTGCATTCATGCTCGAAACACAAGTTTTGCATATTTTTATGTGCCGAAGGTTAGCAAAATGCTCCAAAACACTCCCAAACATCATTTTCGGTCCAATTGAGTAGAATGGATGCTTCACAACTTTGGTACCCCGAAATAGTGCATTCAGGCTGGAACACAAGTTTTCCATCTTTTATGTGCCGAAGGTTAGCGAAATGCTCCAAAACACTCCCAAACATCATTTTGGTTCCAATGGAGTAGAATGGATGCTTCGCAACTTTGGTAACCCGAAATAGTGCTTTCAGGAACGAAACATAAGTTTTGCATCTTTTTACGTGCTGAAGGTTAGAGAAATGCTCCGAAACACTCCCAAACATCATTTTGGGTCCAATGGAGTAGAATGGATGCTTTACAACTTTGGGACCCCGAAATAGTGCATTCAGGCTCGAACACAAGTTTTGCATCTATTACATGCCAAAGGTTAGCGAAATGCTCCGAAACACTCCCAAGCATCAATTTGGTTCCAATGGAGTAGAATGGATGATTCGCAACTTTGGTACCCCGAAACAGTGCATTCATGCCCGAAACACAAGTTCTGCATCTTTCTACGTGCTGAAGGTTAGCGAAATGCTCCGTAACACTCCCAAACATCATTTTGGGTCCAATGTAGTAGAATGGATGCTTCGCAACTTTGGTAACCCGAAATAGTGCATTCAGGAACGAAACATAAGTTTTGCATCTTTTTACGTGCTGAAGGTTAGCGAAATGCTCCGAAACACTCCCAAACATCATTTTGGGTCCAATGGAGTAGAATGGATGCTTTACAACTTTGGGACCCCGAAATAGTGCATTCAGGCTCGAACACAAGTTTTGCATCTATTACATGCCAAAGGTTAGCGAAATGCTCCGAAACACTCCCAAGCATCAATTTGGTTCCAATGGAGTAGAATGGATGCTTCGCAACTTTGGTACCCCGAAATAGTGCATTCATGCCCGAAACACAAGTTTTGCATCTTTTTACGTGCTGAAGGTTAGCGAAATGCTCCGAAACACTCCCAAGCATCAATTTGGTTCCAATGGAGTAGAATGGATGCTTCGCAACTTTGGTAACCCGAAATAGTGCATTCAGGCCCGAAACAAAAGTTTTGCATCTATTACACGCCAAAGGATAGCGAAATGCTCCGAAACACTCCCAAGCATCAATTTGGTTCCAATGGAGTAGAATGGATGCTTCGCAACGTTGGTACCCCGAAATAGTGCATTCAGGCTCGAACACAAGTTTTGCATCTTTTTACGTGCTGAAGGTTAGCAAAATGCTATGAACCACTCCCAAACATCATTTTGGGTCCAATGGAGTAGATTGGATGCTTCGCAACTTGGGTACCCCGAAATAGTGCATTCATGCCCGAAACACAAGTTTTGCATCTATTACATGCCAAAGGTTAGCGAAATGCTCCGAAACACTCCCAAGCATCAATTTGGTTCCAATGGAGTAGAATGGATGCTTCGCAACTTTGGTACCCCGAAACAGTGCATTCATGCCCGAAACACAAGTTTTGCATCTTTTTACGTGCTGAAGGTTAGCGAAATGCTCCGAAACACTCCCAAACATCATTTTGGGTCCAATGGAGTAGAATGGATGCTTCGCAACTTTGGTAACCCGAAATAGTGCATTCAGGCCTGAAACACAAGTTTTGCATCTTTTTACGTGTCGAAGGTTAGCAAAATGCTCCGAAACACACCCAAACATCATTTTGGGTCCAATGGAGTAGAATGGATGGTTTACAAGTTTGGTACCCCGGCTCGAACACAAGTTTTGCATCTTTTTATGTGACAAAGGTTAGCGAAATGCTCCGAAACACTCCCAAACTTCATTTTGGGTCCAATGGATTAGAATGGATGCTTCACAACTTTGGTACCCCGAAATAGTGCATTCAGGCTCGAACTCAAGTTTTGCATCTTTTACGTGGTGAAGGTTAGCAAAATGCTATGAACCACTCCCAAACATCATTTTGGTTTCAATGGAGTAGAATGGATGCTTCGCAACTTTGGTACCCTGAAATAGTGCATTCATGCCCGAAACACAAGTTTTGCATCTTTTTACGTGCCGAAGGTTAACGAAATGCTCCGAAACACTCCCAAGCATCAATTTGGTTCCAATGGATTAGAATGGATGCTTCGCAACTTTGGTACCCCGAAATAGTGCATTCATGCCCGAAACACAAGTTTTGCATCTTTTTACGTGCCGAAGTTTAGCGAAATGCTGCCAAACACTCCCAAACATCATTTTGGGTCCAATAGAGTAGAATGGATGCTTCACAAGTTTGCTACCCCAAAATAGTGCATTCAGGCTCGAACACAAGTTTTGCATCTTTTACGTACCGAAGGTTAGCGTAATGCTCCGAAACACTCCCAAACATCATTTTGGTTCCAATAGAGTAGAATGGATGCTTCGCAACTTTGTTAACCCGAAATTGTGCATTCAGGCCCGAAACACAAGTTTTGCATCTATTACGTGCCGAAGGTTAGCGAAATGCTCCGAAACACTCCCAAACATCAGTTTGGGTCCAATGGAGTACAATGGATGCTTCACAACTTTGGTACCCTGAAAGAGTGCAATCAGGCTCGAACACAAGTTTTGCATCTATTACATGCCGAAGGTTAGCGAAATGCTCCGAAACACTCCCAAACATCATTTTGGTTCCAATGGAGTGGAATGGATGCTTCGGTTTGCATCTTTTTACATGCCGAAGGTTAGCGAAATACTCCGAAACACTCCCAAACATCATTTTGGGTGCAATGGATAAGAATGGATGCTTCACAACTTTGGTACTCCGAAATAGTGCATTCAGTCTCGAACACAAGTTTTGCATCTTTTACGTGCCGAAGGTTAGCGAAATGCTTCGAAACACTCCCAAACATCATTTAGGGTCCAATGGATAAGAATGGATGCTTCACAACTTTGGTACTCTGAAAAAGTGCATTCAGGCTCGAACACAAGTTTTGCATCTATTACATGCCAAAGGTTAGCGAAATGCTCCAAAACACTCCCAAGCATCAATTTGGTTCCAATGGAGTAGAATGGATGCTTCGCAACTTTGGTACCCCGAAATAGTGCATTCATGCTCGAAACACAAGTTTTGCATCTTTTTATGTGCCGAAGGTTAGCGAAATACTCCAAAACACTCCCAAACATCATTTTCGGTCCAATTGAGTAGAATGGATGCTTCACAACTTTGGTACCCCGAAATAGTGCATTCAGGCTGGAACACAAGTTTTGCATCTTTTATGTGCCGAAGGTTAGCGAAATGCTCCAAAACACTCCCAAACATCATTTTGGTTACAATGGAGTAGAATGGATGCTTCGCAACTTTGGTTTCCCGAAATAGTGCATTCAGGAACGAAACATAAGTTTTGCATCTTTTTACGTGCTGAAGGTTAGCAAAATGCTATGAACCACTCCCAAACATCATTTTGGGTCCAATGGAGTAGATTGGATGCTTTGCAACTTGGGTACCCCGAAATAGTGCATTCATGCCCGAAACACAAGTTTTGCATCTATTACATGCCAAAGGTTAGCGAAATGCTCCGAAACACTCCCAAGCATCAATTTGGTTCCAATGGAGTAGAATGGATGCTTCGCAACTTTGGTACCCCGAAATAGTGCATTCATGCACGAAACACAAGTTTTGCATATTTTTACGTGCTGAAGGTTAGCGAAATGCTCCGAAACACTCCCAAGCATCAATTTGGTTCCAATGAAGTAGAATGGATGCTTCGCAACTTTGGTAACCCAAAATAGTGCATTCAGGCCCAAAACAAAAGTTTTGCATCTATTACATGCCAAAGGATAGCGAAATGCTCCGAAACACTCCCAAGCATCAATTTGGTTCCAATGGAGTAGAATGGATGCTTCGCAACGTTGGTACCCCGAAATAGTGCATTCAGGCTCGAACACAAGTTTTGCATCTTTTTACGTGCTGAAGGTTAGCAAAATGCTATGAACCACTCCCAAACATCATTTTGGGTCCAATGGAGTAGATTGGATGCTTTGCAACTTGGGTACCCCGAAATAGTGCATTCATGCCCGAAACACAAGTTTTGCATCTATTACATGCCAAAGGATAGCGAAATGCTCCGAAACACTCCCAAGCATCAATTTGGTTCCAATGGAGTAGAATGGATGCTTCGCAACTTTGGTACCCCGAAATAGTGCATTCATGCACGAAACACAAGTTTTGCATCTTTTTACGTGCTGAAGGTTAGCGAAATGCTCCGAAACACTCCCAAGCATCAATTTGGTTCCAATGAAGTAGAATGGATGCTTCGCAACTTTGGTAACCCAAAATAGTGCAATCAGGCCCGAAACAAAAGTTTTGCATCTATTACATGCCAAAGGATAGCGAAATGCTCCGAAACACTCCCAAGCATCAATTTGGTTCCAATGGAGTAGAATGGATGCTTCGCAACGTTGGTACCCCGAAATAGTGCATTCAGGCTCGAACACAAGTTTTGCATCTTTTTACGTGCTGAAGGTTAGCAAAATGCTATGAACCACTCCCAAACATCATTTTGGGTCCAATGGAGTAGAATGGAAGCTTCGCAACTTGGGTACCCCGAAATAGTGCATTCATGCCCGAAATACAAGTTTTGCATCTATTACATGCTAAAGGTTAGCGAAATGCTCCGAAACACTCCCAAGCATCAATTTGGTTCCAATGGAGTAGAATGGATGCTTCGCAACTTTGGTACCCCGAAACAGTGCATTCATGCCCGAAACACAAGTTCTGCATCTTTCTACGTGCTGAAGGTTAGCGAAATGCTCCGTAACACTCCCAAACATCATTTTGGGTCCAATGTAGTAGAATGGATGCTTCGCAACTTTGGTAACCCGAAATAGTGCATTCAGGCCTGAAACACAAGTTTTGCATCTTTTTACGTGTCGAAGGTTAGCAAAATGCTCTGAAACACTCCCAAACATCATTTTGGGTCCAATGGAGTAAAATGGATGCTTTACAACTTTGGTACCCCGAAATAGTGCATTCAGGCTCGAACACAAGTTTTGCATCTTTTTATGTGACAAAGGTTAGCGAAATGCTCCGAAACACTCCCAAACTTCATTTTGGGTCCAATGGATTAGAATGGATGCTTCACAACTTTGGTACCCCGAAATAGTGCATTCAGGCTCGAACTCAAGTTTTGCATCTTTTACGTGGCGAAGGTTAGCAAAATGCTATGAACCACTCCCAAACATCATTTTGGTTTCAATGGAGTAGAATGGATGCTTCGCAACTTTGGTACCCTGAAATAGTGCATTCATGCCCGAAACACAAGTTTTGCATCTTTTTACGTGCCGAAGGTTAACGAAATGCTCCGAAACACTCCCAAGCATCAATTTGGTTCCAATGGAGTAGAATGGATGCTTCGCAACTTTGGTACCCCGAAATAGTGCATTCATGCACGAAACACAAGTTTTGCATCTTTTTACGTGCTGAAGGTTAGCGAAATGCTCCGAAACACTCCCAAGCATCAATTTGGTTCCAATGAAGTAGAATGGATGCTTCGCAACTTTGGTACCCTGAAATAGTGCATTCATGCACGAAACACAAGTTTGGTACCCCGAAATAGTGCATTCAGGCTCGAACACAAGTTTTGCATCTTTTTATGTGACAAAGGTTAACGAAATGCTCCGAAACACTCCCAAACTTCATTTTGGGTCCAATGGATTAGAATGGATGCTTCACAACTTTGGTACCCCGAAATAGTGCATTCAGGCTTGAACTCAAGTTTTGCATCTTTTACGTGGCGAAGGTTAGCAAAATGCTATGAACCACTCCCAAACATCATTTTGGTTTCAATGGAGTAGAATGGATGCTTCGCAACTTTGGTACCCTGAAATAGTGCATTCATGCCCGAAACACAAGTTTTGCATCTTTTTACGTGCCGAAGGTTAACGAAATGCTCCGAAACACTCCCAAGCATCAATTTGGTTCCAATGGAGTAGAATGGATGCTTCGCAACTTTGGTACCCCGAAACAGTGCATTCATTCACGAAACACAAGTTTTGCATCTTTTTACGTGCTGAAGGTTAGCGAAATGCTCCGAAACACTCCCAAACTTCATTTTGGGTCCAATGGATTAGAATGGATGCTTCACAACTTTGGTACCCCGAAATAGTGCATTCAGGCTCGAACTCAAGTTTTGCATCTTTTACGTGGCGAAGGTTAGCAAAATGCTATGAACCACTCCCAAGCATCATTTTGGTTTCAATGGAGTAGAATGGATGCTTCGCAACTTTGGTACCCTGAAACAGTGCATTCATGCCCGAAACACAAGTTTTGCATCTTTTTACGTGCCGAAGGTTAACGAAATGCTCCGAAACACTCCCAAGCATCAATTTGGTTACAATGGAGTAGAATGGATGCTTCGCAACTTTGGTACCCCGAAATAGTGCATTCATGCACGAAACACAAGTTTTGCATCTTTTTACGTGCTGAAGGTTAGCGAAATGCTCCAAAACACTCCCAAACATCATTTTGGGTCCAATAGAGTAGAATGGATGCTTCACAAGTTTGCTACCCCAAAATAGTGCATTCAGGCTTGAACACAAGTTTTGCATCTTTTACGTACCGAAGGTTAGCGTAATGCTCCGAAACACTCCCAAACATCATTTTGGGTCCAATGGAGTAGAATGGATGCTTTACAACTTTGGTACCCCGAAATAGTGCATTCAGGCTCGAACACAAGTTTTGCATCTTTTTATGTGACAAAGGTTAGCGAAATGCTCCGAAACACTCCCAAACTTCATTTTGGGTCCAATGGATTAGAATGGATGCTTCACAACTTTGGTACCCCGAAATAGTGCATTCAGGCTCGAACTCAAGTTTTGCATCTTTTACGTGGCGAAGGTTAGCAAAATGCTATGAACCACTCCCAAACATCATTTTGGTTTCAATGGAGTAGAATGGATGCTTCGCAACTTTGGTACCCTGAAATAGTGCATTCATGCCCGAAACACAAGTTTTGCATCTTTTTACGTGCCGAAGGTTAACGAAATGCTCCGAAACACTCCCAAGCATCAATTTGGTTCCAATGGAGTAGAATGGATGCTTCGCAACTTTGGTACCCCGAAATAGTGCATTCATGCACGAAACACAAGTTTTGCATCTTTTTACGTGCTGAAGGTTAGCGAAATGCTCCGAAACACTCCCAAGCATCAATTTGGTTCCAATGAAGTAGAATGGATGCTTCGCAACTTTGGTACCCTGAAATAGTGCATTCATGCACGAAACACAAGTTTGGTACCCCGAAATAGTGCATTCAGGCTCGAACACAAGTTTTGCATCTTTTTATGTGACAAAGGTTAACGAAATGCTCCGAAACACTCCCAAACTTCATTTTGGGTCCAATGGATTAGAATGGATGCTTCACAACTTTGGTACCCCGAAATAGTGCATTCAGGCTTGAACTCAAGTTTTGCATCTTTTACGTGGCGAAGGTTAGCAAAATGCTATGAACCACTCCCAAACATCATTTTGGTTTCAATGGAGTAGAATGGATGCTTCGCAACTTTGGTACCCTGAAATAGTGCATTCATGCCCGAAACACAAGTTTTGCATCTTTTTACGTGCCGAAGGTTAACGAAATGCTCCGAAACACTCCCAAGCATCAATTTGGTTCCAATGGAGTAGAATGGATGCTTCGCAACTTTGGTACCCCGAAACAGTGCATTCATTCACGAAACACAAGTTTTGCATCTTTTTACGTGCTGAAGGTTAGCGAAATGCTCCGAAACACTCCCAAACATCATTTTGGGTGCAATGGATAAGAATGGATGCTTCACAACTTTGGTACTCCGAAATAGCGCATTCAGTCTCGAACACAAGTTTTGCATCTTTTTATGTGACAAAGGTTAGCGAAATGCTCCGAAACACTCCCAAACTTCATTTTGGGTCCAATGGATTAGAATGGATGCTTCACAACTTTGGTACCCCGAAATAGTGCATTCAGGCTCGAACTCAAGTTTTGCATCTTTTACGTGGCGAAGGTTAGCAAAATGCTATGAACCACTCCCAAGCATCATTTTGGTTTCAATGGAGTAGAATGGATGCTTCGCAACTTTGGTACCCTGAAATAGTGCATTCATGCCCGAAACACAAGTTTTGCATCTTTTTACGTGCCGAAGGTTAACGAAATGCTCCGAAACACTCCCAAGCATCAATTTGGTTACAATGGAGTAGAATGGATGCTTCGCAACTTTGGTACCCCGAAATAGTGCATTCATGCACGAAACACAAGTTTTGCATCTTTTTACGTGCTGAAGGTTAGCGAAATGCTCCAAAACACTCCCAAACATCATTTTGGGTCCAATAGAGTAGAATGGATGCTTCACAAGTTTGCTACCCCAAAATAGTGCATTCAGGCTCGAACACAAGTTTTGCATCTTTTACGTACCGAAGGTTAGCGTAATGCTCCGAAACACTCCCAAACATCATTTTGGTTCCAATAGAGTAGAATGGATGCTTCGCAACTTTGTTAACCCGAAATTGTGCATTCAGGCCCGAAACACAAGTTTTGCATTTTTTCACGTGCCGAAGGTTACCGAAATGCTCCGAAACACTCCCAAGCATCAATTTGGTTCCAATGGAGTAGAATGGATGCTTCGCAACTTTGGTACCCCGAAATAGTGCATTCATGCACGAAACACAAGTTTTGCATCTTTTTACGTGCTGAAGGTTAGCGAAATGCTCCGAAACACTCCCAAACTTCATTTTGGGTCCAATGGATTAGAATGGATGCTTCACAACTTTGGTACCCCGAAATAGTGCATTCAGGCTCAAACTCAAGTTTTGCATCTTTTACGTGGCGAAGGTTAGCAAAATGCTATGAACCACTCCCAAGCATCATTTTGGTTTCAATGGAGTAGAATGGATGCTTCGCAACTTTGGTACCCCTAAATAGTGCATTCATGCCCGAAACACAAGTTTTGCATCTTTTTACGTGCCGAAGGTTAACGAAATGCTCCGAAACACTCCCAAGCATCAATTTGGTTCCAATGGAGTAGAATGGATGCTTCGCAACTTTGGTACCCCGAAATAGTGCATTCATGCACGAAACACAAGTTTTGCATCTTTTTACGTGCTGAAGGTTAGCGAAATGCTCCAAAACACTCCCAAACATCATTTTGGGTCCAATAGAGTAGGATGGATGCTTCACAAGTTTGCTACCCCAAAATAGTGCATTCAGGCTCCAACACAAGTTTTGCATCTTTTACGTACCGAAGGTTAGCGTAATGCTCCGAAACACTCCCAAACATCATTTTGGTTCCAATAGAGTAGAATGGATGCTTCGCAACTTTGTTAACCCGAAATTGTGCATTCAGGCCCGAAACACAAGTTTTGCATTTTTTTACGTGCCGAAGGTTAGCGAAATGCTCTGAAACACTCCCAAACATCAGTTTGGGTCCAATGGAGTACAATGGATGCTTCACAACTTTGGTACCCTGAAAGAGTCCAATCAGGCTCGAACACAAGTTTTGCATCTATTACATGCCGAAGGTTAGCGAAATGCTCCGAAACACTCCCAAACTTCATTTTGGTTCCAATGGAGTGGAATGGATGCTTCGCAACTTTGGTACCCCAAAATAGTGCATTCATTCCCGAAACACAAGTTTTGCATCTTTTTACATGCCGAAGGTTAGCGAAATACTCCGAAACACTCCCAAACATCATTTTGGGTGCAATGGATAAGAATGGATGCTTCCAACATTGGTACTCCGAAATAGTGCAATCAGTCTCGAACACAAGTTTGGCATCTTTTACGTGCCGAAGGTTAGCGAAATGCTTCGAAACACTCCCAAACATCATTTTGGGTCCAATGGATAAGAATGGATGCTTTACAACTTTGGTACTCTGAAAAAGTGCATTCAGGCTCGAACACAAGTTTTGCACCTATTACATGCCAAAGGTTAGCGAAATGCTCCAAAACACTCCCAAGCATCAATTTGGTTCCAATGGAGTAGAATGGATGCTTCGTAACTTTGGTACCCCGAAATAGTGCATTCATGCTCGAAACACAAGTTTTGCATCTTTTTATGTGCCGAAGGTTAGCGAAATGCTCCAAAACACTCCCAAACATCATTTTCGGTCCAATGGAGTAGAATGGATGCTTCACAACTTTGGTACCCCGAAATAGTGCATTCAGGCTCGAACACAAGTTTTGCATCTTTTATGTGCCGAAGGTTAGCGAAATGCTCCAAAACACTCCCAAACATCATTTTGGTTCCAATGGAGTAGAATGGATGCTTCGCAACTTTGGTAACCCGAAATAGTGCATTCAGGAACGAAACATAAGTTTTGCATCTTTTTACGTGCTGAAGGTTAGAGAAATGCTCCGAAACACTCCCAAACATCATTTTGGGTCCAATGGAGTAGAATGGATGCTTTACAACTTTGGGACCCCGAAATAGTGCATTCAGGCTCGAACACAAGTTTTGCATCTATTACATGCCAAAGGTTAGCGAAATGCTCCGAAACACTCCCAAGCATCAATTTGGTTCCAATGGAGTAGAATGGATGATTCGCAACTTTGGTACCCCGAAACAGTGCATTCATGCCCGAAACACAAGTTCTGCATCTTTCTACGTGCTGAAGGTTAGCGAAATGCTCCGTAACACTCCCAAACATCATTTTGGGTCCAATGTAGTAGAATGGATGCTTCGCAACTTTGGTAACCCGAAATAGTGCATTCAGGCCTGAAACACAAGTTTTGCATCTTTTTACGTGTCGAAGGTTAGCAAAATGCTCTGAAACACTCCCAAACATCATTTTGGGTCCAATGGAGTAGAATGGATGCTTTACAACTTTGGTACCCCGAAATAGTGCATTCAGGCTCGAACACAAGTTTTGCCTCTTTTTATATGACAAAGGTTAGCGAAATGCTCCGAAACACTCCCAAACTTCATTTTGGGTCCAATGGATTAGAATGGATGCTTCACAACTTTGGTACCCCGAAATAGTGCATTCAGGCTCGAACTCAAGTTTTGCATCT
Organism: Cenchrus fungigraminus; assembly: GCA_036936925.1. Lineage (NCBI taxonomy): Eukaryota > Viridiplantae > Streptophyta > Magnoliopsida > Poales > Poaceae > Cenchrus > Cenchrus fungigraminus. The sequence goes on along the minus strand of JAQONI010000018.1, from coordinate 26,627 downwards.
TTTACGTGGCGAAGGTTAGCAAAATGCTATGAACCACTCCCAAACATCATTTTGGTTTCAATGGAGTAGAATGGATGCTTCGCAACTTTGGTACCCTGAAATAGTGCATTCATGCCCGAAACACAAGTTTTGCATCTTTTTACGTGCCGAAGGTTAACGAAATGCTCCGAAACACTCCCAAGCATCAATTTGGTTCCAATGGATTAGAATGGATGCTTCGCAACTTTGGTACCCCGAAATAGTGCATTCATGCCCGAAACACAAGTTTTGCATCTTTTTACGTGCTGAAGGTTAGCGAAATGCTCCGAAACACTCCCAAGCATCAATTTGGTTCCAATGGAGTAGAATGGATGCTTCGTAACTTTGGTAACCCGAAATAGTGCAATCAGGCCCGAAACACAAGTTTTGCATCTTTTTACGTCCTGAAGTATAGCAAAATGCTCCGAAACACTCCCAAAACATCATTTTGGGTCCAATGGAGTAGAATGGACGCTTTACAACTTTGGTACCCCGAAATAATGCATTTAGGCTAGAACACAAGTTTTGCATCTATTACATGCCAAAGGTTAGCGAAATGCTCCGAAACACTCCCAAGCATCAATTTGGTTCCAATGGAGTAGAATGGATGCTTCGCAACTTTGGTACCTCGAAATAGTGCATTCATTCCCGAAACACAAGTTTTGCATCTTTTTACGTGCCGAAGGTTAGCGAAATGCTCATAAACACTCCCAAGCTTCAATTTGGTTCCAATGGAGTAGACTGGATGCTTCGCAACGTTGGTACCCCGAAATAGTGCATTCAGGCTCGAACACAAGTGTTGCATCATTTACGTGGCGAAGGTTAGCAAAATGCTATGAACCACTCCCAAACATCATTTTGGGTCCAATGGAGTAGAATGGATGCTTCGCAACTTTGGTACCCCGAAATAGTGCATTCATGCCCGAAACACAAGTTTTGCATCTTTTTACGTGCCGAAGGTTAGCGAAATGCTCCGAAACACTCCCAAGCATCAATTTGGTTCCAATGGAGTAGAATGGATGGTTCGCAACGTTGGTACCCCGAAATAGTGCATTCAGGCTCAAACACAAGTGTTGCATCTTTTACGTGGCGAAGGTTAGCAAAATGCTATGAACCACTCCCAAACATCATTTTGGGTCCAACGGAGTAGAATGGATGCTTCGCAACTTTGGTACCCCGAAATAGTGCATTCATGCCCGAAACACAAGTTTTGCATCTTTTTACGTGCCGAAGGTTAGCGAAATGCTCCGAAACACTTCCAAACATCATTTTGGGTCCAATGGAGTAGAATGGATGCTTCGCAACTTTGGTAACCTAAAATAGTGCATTTAGGCCCGAAACACAAGTTTTGCATCTTTTTACGTGCCGAAGGTTAGCGAAATGCTTCGAAACACTCCCAAGCATCAATTTTGTTTCAATGGAGTAGAATGGATGCTTCGCAACTTTGGTAACCCGAAATAGTGCATTCAGGCATGAAACACAAGTTTTGCATCTTTTTACGTGTCGAAGGTTAGCGAAATGCTCCGAAACACTCCCAAACATCATTTTGGGTCCAATGGAGTAGAATGGATGCTTTACAACTTTGGTACCCCGAAATAGTGCATTCAAGCTCGAACACAAGTTTTGCATCTTTTTACGTGACAAAGGTTAGCGAAATGCTCCGAAACAGTCCCAAGCATCAATTTGGTTCCAATGGATTAGAATGGATGCTTCGCAACTTTGGTTCCCTGAAATAGTGCATTCATGCCCGAAACACAAGTTTTGCATCTTTTTACGTGCCGAAGGTTAGCGAAATGCTCCGAAACACTCCCAAACATTATTTTGGGTCCAATGGATTAGAATGGATGCTTCACAACTTTGGTACCCCGAAATAGTGCATTCAGGCTCGAACTCAAGTTTTGCATCTTTTACGTGGCGAAGGTTAGCAAAATGCTATGAACCACTCCCAAACATCATTTTGGTTTCAATGGAGTAGAATGGATGCTTCGCAACTTTGGTACCCTAAAATAGTGCATTCATGCCCGAAACACAAGTTTTGCATCTTTTTACGTGCCGAAGGTTAACGAAATGCTCCGAAACACTCCCAAGCATCAATTTGGTTCCAATGGATTAGAATGGATGCTTCGCAACTTTGGTACCCCGAAATAGTGCATTCATGCCCGAAACACAAGTTTTGCATCTTTTTACGTGCTGAAGGTTAGCGAAATGCTCCGAAACACTCCCAAGCATCAATTTGGTTCCAATGGAGTAGAATGGATGCTTCGCAACTTTGGTAACCCGAAATAGTGCATTCAGGCCCGAAACACAAGTTTTGCATCTTTTTACGTCTTGAAGTTTAGCGAAATGCTCCGAAACACTCCCAAAACATCATTTTGGGTCCAATGGAGTAGAATGGATGCTTTACAACTTTGGTACCCCGAAATAATGCATTTAAGCTAGAACACAAGTTTTGCATCTATTACATGCCAAAGGTTAGCGAAATGCTCTGAAACACTCCCAAGCATCAATTTGGTTCCAATGGAGTAGAATGGATGCTTCGCAACTTTGGTACCCCGAAATAGTGCATTCATTCCCGAAACACAAGTTTTGCATCTTTTTACGTGCCGAAGGTTAGCGAAATGCTCATAAACACTCCCAAGCATCAATTTGGTTCCAATGGAGTAGAATTGATGCTTCGCAACGTTGGTACCCCGAAATAGTGCATTCAGGCTCGAACACAAGTGTTGCATCTTTTACGTGGCGAAGGTTAGCAAAATGCTATGAACCACTCCCAAACATCATTTTGGGTCCAATGGAGTAGAATGGATGCTTCGCAACTTTGGTACCCCGAAATAGTGCATTCATGCCCGAAACACAAGTTTTGCATCTTTTTACGTGCCGAAGGTTAGCGAAATGCTCCGAAACACTCCAAAGCATCAATTTGGTTCCAATGGAGTAGAATGGATGCTTCGCAACGTTGGTACCCCGAAATAGTGCATTCAGGCTCGAACACAAGTGTTGCATCTTTTACGTGGCGAAGGTTAGCAAAATGCTATGAACCACTCCCAAACATCATTTTGGGTCCAACGGAGTAGAATGGATGCTTCGCAACTTTGGTACCCCGAAATAGTGCATTCATGCCCGAAACACAAGTTTTGCATCTTTTTACGTGCCGAAGGTTAGCGAAATGCTCCGAAACACTTCCAAACATCATTTTGGGTCCAATGGAGTAGAATGGATGCTTCGCAACTTTGGTAACCTGAAATAGTGCATTTAGGCCCGAAACACAAGTTTTGCATCTTTTTACGTGCCGAAGGTTAGCGAAATGCTCTGAAACACTCCCAAGCATCAATTTTGTTTCAATGGAGTAGAATGGATGCTTCGCAACTTTGGTAACCCGAAATAGTGCATTCAGGCATGAAACACAAGTTTTGCATCTTTTTACGTGTCGAAGGTTAGCGAAATGCTCCGAAACACTCCCAAACATCATTTTGGGTCCAATGGAGTAGAATGGATGCTTTACAACTTTGGTACCCCGAAATAGTGCATTCAGGCTCGAACACAAGTTTTGCATCTTTTTACGTGACAAAGGTTAGTGAAATGCTCCGAAACAGTCCCAAGCATCCATTTGGTTCCAATGGATTGGAATGGATGCTTCGCAACTTTGGTTCCCTGAAATAGTGCATTAATGCCCGAAACACAAGTTTTGCATCTTTTTACGTGCCGAAGGTTAGCGAAATGCTCCGAAACACTCCCAAACATCATTTTGGGTCCAATGGATTAGAATGGATGCTTCACAACTTTGGTACCCCGAAATAGTGCATTCAGGCTCGAACTCAAGTTTTGCATCTTTTACGTGGCGAAGGTTAGCAAAATGCTATGAACCACTCCCAAACATCATTTTGGTTTCCATGGAGTAGAATGGATGCTTCGCAACTTTGGTACCCCGAAATAGTGCATTCATGCCCGAAACACAAGTTTTGCATCTTTTTACGTGCCGAAGGCTAACGAAATGCTCCGAAACACTCCCAAGCATCAATTTGGTTCCAATGGATTAGAATGGATGCTTCGCAACTTTGGTACCCCGAAATAGTGCATTCATGCCCGAAACACAAGTTTTGCATCTTTTTACGTGCCGAAGGTTAGCGAAATGCTCCGAAACACTCCCAAGCATCAATTTGGTTCCAATGGAGTAGAATGGATGCTTCACAACTTGGTACCCCGAAATAGTGCATTCAGGTTCGAACACAAGTTTTGCATCTTTTACGTACCGAAGGTTAGCGTAATGCTCCGAAACACTCCCAAACATCATTTTGGTTCCAATAGAGTAGAATGGATGCTTCGCAACTTTGTTAATCCGAAATTGTGCATTCAGGCCCGAAACACTAGTTTTGCATCTTTTTACGTGCCGAAGGTTAGCGAAATGCTCCGAAACACTCCAAAGCATCAATTTGGTTCCAATGGAGTAGAATGGATGCTTCGCAACGTTGGTACCCCAAAATAGTGCATTCAGGCTCGAACACAAGTGTTGCATCTTTTACGTGGCGAAGGATAGCAAAATGCTATGAACCACTCCCAAACATCATTTTGGGTCCAACGGAGTAGAATGGATGCTTCGCAACTTTGGTACCCCGAAATAGTGCATTCATGCCCGAAACACAAGTTTTGCATCTTTTTACGTGCCGAAGGTTAGCGAAATGCTCCGAAACACTTCCAAACATCATTTTGGGTCCAATGGAGTAGAATGGATGCTTCGCAACTTTGGTAACCTGAAATACTGCATTTAGGCCCGAAACACAAGTTTTGCATCTTTTTACGTGCCGAAGGTTAGCGAAATGCTTCGAAACACTCCCAAGCATCAATTTTGTTTCAATGGAGTAGAATGGATGCTTCGCAACTTTGGTAACCCGAAATAGTGCATTCAGGCATGAAACACAAGTTTTGCATCTTTTTACGTGTCGAAGGTTAGCGAAATGCTCCGAAACACTCCCAAACATCATTTTGGGTCCAATGGATTAGAATGGATGCTTTACAACTTTGGTACCCCGAAATAGTGCATTCAATCTCGAACACAAGTTTTGCATCTTTTTACGTGACAAAGGTTAGCGAAATGCTCCGAAACAGTCCCAAGCATCAATTTGGTTCCAATGGATTAGAATGGATGCTTCGCAACATTGGTAACCCGAAATAGTGCATTCATGCCCGAAACACAAGTTTTGCATCTTTTTACGTGCCGAAGGTTAGCGAAATGCTCCGAAACACTCCCAAACATTATTTTGGGTCCAATGGATTAGAATGGATGCTTCACAACTTTGGTACCCCGAAATAGTGCATTCAGGCTCGAACTCAAGTTTTGCATCTTTTACGTGGCGAAGGTTAGCAAAATGCTATGAACCACTCCCAAACATCATTTTGGTTTCAATGGAGTAGAATGGATGCTTCGCAACTTTGGTACCCTAAAATAGTGCATTCATGCCCGAAACACAAGTTTTGCATCTTTTTACGTGCCGAAGGTTAACGAAATGCTCCGAAACACTCCCAAGCATCAATTTGGTTCCAATGGATTAGAATGGATGCTTCGCAACTTTGGTACCCCGAAATAGTGCATTCATGCCCGAAACACAAGTTTTGCATCTTTTTACGTGCTGAAGGTTAGCGAAATGCTCCGAAACACTCCCAAGCATCAATTTGGTTCCAATGGAGTAGAATGGATGCTTCGCAACTTTGGTACCCCGAAATAGTGCATTCATGCCCGAAACACAAGTTTTGCATCTTTTTACGTGCTGAAGGTTAGCGAAATGCTCCGAAACACTCCCAAGCATCAATTTGGTTCCAATGGAGTAGAATGGATGCTTCGCAACTTTGGTAACCCGAAATAGTGCATTCAGGCCCGAAACACAAGTTTTGCATCTTTTTACGTCTTGAAGTTTAGCGAAATGCTCCGAAACACTCCCAAAACATCATTTTGGGTCCAATGGAGTAGAATGGATGCTTTACAACTTTGGTACCCCGAAATAATGCATTTAGGCTAGAACACAAGTTTTGCATCTATTACATGCCAAAGGTTAGCGAAATGCTCCGAAACACTCCCAAGCATCAATTTGGTTCCAATGGAGTAGAATGGATGCTTCGCAACTTTGGTACCCCGAAATAGTGCATTCATTCCCGAAACACAAGTTTTGCATCTTTTTACGTGCCGAAGGTTAGCGAAATGCTCATAAACACTCCCAAGCATCAATTTGGTTCCAATGGAGTAGAATGGATGCTTCGCAACGTTGGTACCCCGAAATAGTGCATTCAGGCTCGAACACAAGTGTTGCATCTTTTACGTGGCGAAGGTTAGCAAAATGCTATGAACCACTCCCAAACATCATTTTGGGTCCAATGGAGTAGAATGGATGCTTCGCAACTTTGGTACCCCGAAATAGTGCATTCATGCCCGAAACACAAGTTTTGCATCTTTTTACGTGCCGAAGGTTAGCGAAATGCTCCGAAACACTCCAAAGCATCAATTTGGTTCCAATGGAGTAGAATGGATGCTTCGCAACGTTGGTACCCCGAAATAGTGCATTCAGGCTCGAACACAAGTGTTGCATCTTTTACGTGGCGAAGGTTAGCAAAATGCTATGAACCACTCCCAAACATCATTTTGGGTCCAACGGAGTAGAATGGATGCTTCGCAACTTTGGTACCCCGAAATAGTGCATTCATGCCCGAAACACAAGTTTTGCATCTTTTTACGTGCCGAAGGTTAGCGAAATGCTCCGAAACACTTCCAAACATCATTTTGGGTCCAATGGAGTAGAATGGATGCTTCGCAACTTTGGTAACCTGAAATAGTGCATTTAGGCCCGAAACACAAGTTTTGCATCTTTTTACGTGCCGAAGGTTAGCGAAATGCTTCGAAACACTCCCAAGCATCAATTTTGTTTCAATGGAGTAGAATGGATGCTTCGCAACTTTGGTAACCCGAAATAGTGCATTCAGGCATGAAACACAAGTTTTGCATCTTTTTACGTGTCGAAGGTTAGCGAAATGCTCCGAAACACTCCCAAACATCATTTTGGGTCCAATGGAGTAGAATGGATGCTTTACAACTTTGGTACCCCGAAATAGTGCATTCAAGCTCGAACACAAGTTTTGCATCTTTTTACGTGACAAAGGTTAGCGAAATGCTCCGAAACAGTCCCAAGCATCAATTTGGTTCCAATGGATTAGAATGGATGCTTCGCAACTTTGGTTCCCTGAAATAGTGCATTCATGCCCGAAACACAAGTTTTGCATCTTTTTACGTGCCGAAGGTTAGCGAAATGCTCCGAAACACTCCCAAACATTATTTTGGGTCCAATGGATTAGAATGGATGCTTCACAACTTTGGTACCCCGAAATAGTGCATTCAGGCTCGAACTCAAGTTTTGCATCTTTTACGTGGCGAAGGTTAGCAAAATGCTATGAACCACTCCCAAACATCATTTTGGTTTCAATGGAGTAGAATGGATGCTTCGCAACTTTGGTACCCTAAAATAGTGCATTCATGCCCGAAACACAAGTTTTGCATCTTTTTACGTGCCGAAGGTTAACGAAATGCTCCGAAACACTCCCAAGCATCAATTTGGTTCCAATGGATTAGAATGGATGCTTCGCAACTTTGGTACCCCGAAATAACGCATTCATGCCCGAAACACAAGTTTTGCATCTTTTTACGTGCTGAAGGTTAGCGAAATGCTCCGAAACACTCCCAAGCATCAATTTGGTTCCAATGGAGTAGAATGGATGCTTCGCAACTTTGGTAACCCGAAATAGTGCATTCAGGCCCGAAACACAAGTTTTGCATCTTTTTACGTCTTGAAGTTTAGCGAAATGCTCCGAAACACTCCCAAAACATCATTTTGGGTCCAATGGAGTAGAATGGATGCTTTACAACTTTGGTACCCCGAAATAATGCATTTAGGCTAGAACACAAGTTTTGCATCTATTACATGCCAAAGGTTAGCGAAATGTTCCGAAACACTCCCAAGCATCAATTTGGTTCCAATGGAGTAGAATGGATGCTTCGCAACTTTGGTACCCCGAAATAGTGCATTCATTCCCGAAACACAAGTTTTGCATCTTTTTACGTGCCGAAGGTTAGCGAAATGCTCATAAACACTCCCAAGCATCAATTTGGTTCCAATGGAGTAGAATGGATGCTTCGCAACGTTGGTACCCCGAAATAGTGCATTCAGGCTCGAACACAAGTGTTGCATCTTTTACGTGGCGAAGGTTAGCAAAATGCTATGAACCACTCCCAAACATCATTTTGGGTCCAATGGAGTAGAATGGATGCTTCGCAACTTTGGTACCCCGAAATAGTGCATTCGTGCCCGAAACACAAGTTTGGCATCTTTTTACGTGCCGAAGGTTAGCGAAATGCTCCGAAACACTCCAAAGCATCAATTTGGTTCCAATGGAGTAGAATGGATGCTTCGCAACGTTGGTACCCCGAAATAGTGCATTCAGGCTCGAACACAAGTGTTGCATCTTTTACGTGGCGAAGGTTAGCAAAATGCTATGAACCACTCCCAAACATCATTTTGGGTCCAACGGAGTAGAATGGATGCTTCGCAACTTTGGTACCCCGAAATAGTGCATTCATGCCCGAAACACAAGTTTTGCATCTTTTTACGTGCCGAAGGTTAGCGAAATGCTCCGAAACACTTCCAAACATCATTTTGGGTCCAATGGAGTAGAATGGATGCTTCGCAACTTTGGTAACCTGAAATAGTGCATTTAGGCCCGAAACACAAGTTTTGCATCTTTTTACGTGCCGAAGGTTAGCGAAATGCTTCGAAACACTCCCAAGCATCAATTTTGTTTCAATGGAGTAGAATGGATGCTTCGCAACTTTGGTAACCCGAAATAGTGCATTCAGGCATGAAACACAAGTTTTGCATCTTTTTACGTGTCGAAGGTTAGCGAAATGCTCCGAAACACTCCCAAACATCATTTTGGGTCCAATGGAGTAGAATGGATGCTTTACAACTTTGGTACCCCGAAATAGTGCATTCAAGCTCGAACACAAGTTTTGCATCTTTTTACGTGACAAAGGTTAGCGAAATGCTCCGAAACAGTCCCAAGCATCAATTTGGTTCCAATGGATTAGAATGGATGCTTCGCAACTTTGGTTCCCTGAAATAGTGCATTCATGCCCGAAACACAAGTTTTGCATCTTTTTACGTGCCGAAGGTTAGCGAAATGCTCCGAAACACTCCCAAACATTATTTTGGGTCCAATGGATTAGAATGGATGCTTCACAACTTTGGTACCCCGAAATAGTGCATTCAGGCTCGAACTCAAGTTTTGCATCTTTTACGTGGCGAAGGTTAGCAAAATGCTATGAACCACTCCCAAACATCATTTTGGTTTCAATGGAGTAGAATGGATGCTTCGCAACTTTGGTACCCTAAAATAGTGCATTCATGCCCGAAACACAAGTTTTGCATCTTTTTACGTGCCGAAGGTTAACGAAATGCTCCGAAACACTCCCAAGCATCAATTTGGTTCCAATGGATTAGAATGGATGCTTCGCAACTTTGGTACCCCGAAATAGTGCATTCATGCCCGAAACACAAGTTTTGCATCTTTTTACGTGCTGAAGGTTAGCGAAATGCTCCGAAACACTCCCAAGCATCAATTTGGTTCCAATGGAGTAGAATGGATGCTTCGCAACTTTGGTAACCCGAAATAGTGCATTCAGGCCCGAAACACAAGTTTTGCATCTTTTTACGTCTTGAAGTTTAGCGAAATGCTCCGAAACACTCCCAAAACATCATTTTGGGTCCAATGGAGTAGAATGGATGCTTTACAACTTTGGTACCCCGAAATAATGCATTTAGGCTAGAACACAAGTTTTGCATCTATTACATGCCAAAGGTTAGCGAAATGCTCCGAAACACTCCCAAGCATCAATTTGGTTCCAATGGAGTAGAATGGATGCTTCGCAACTTTGGTACCCCGAAATAGTGCATTCATTCCCGAAACACAAGTTTTGCATCTTTTTACGTGCCGAAGGTTAGCGAAATGCTCATAAACACTCCCAAGCATCAATTTGGTTCCAATGGAGTAGAATGGATGCTTCGCAACTTTGGTTACCCGAAATAGTGCATTCAGGCCCGAAACACAAGTTTTGCATCTTTTTACGTGCCGAAGGTTAGCAAAATGCTATGAACCACTCCCAAACATCATTTTGGGTCCAATGGATTAGAATGGATGCTTCACAACTTTGGTACCCCGAAATAGTGCATTCAGGCTCGAACTCAAGTTTTGCATCTTTTTACGTGTCGAAGGTTAGCGAAAAGCTCCGAAACACTTCCAAACATCATTTTGGGTCCAATGGAGTAGAATGGATGCTTTACAACTTTGGTACCCCGAAATAGTGCATTCAAGCTCGAACACAAGTTTTGCATCTTTTTACGTCTTGAAGTTTAGCGAAATGCTCCGAAACACTCCCAAAACATCATTTTGGGTCCAATGGAGTAGAATGGATGCTTTACAACTTTGGTACCCCGAAATAATGCATTTAGGCTAGAACACAAGTTTTGCATCTATTACATGCCAAAGGTTAGCGAAATGTTCCGAAACACTCCCAAGCATCAATTTGGTTCCAATGGAGTAGAATGGATGCTTCGCAACTTTGGTACCCCGAAATAGTGCATTCATTCCCGAAACACAAGTTTTGCATCTTTTTACGTGCCGAAGGTTAGCGAAATGCTCATAAACACTCCCAAGCATCAATTTGGTTCCAATGGAGTAGAATGGATGCTTCGCAACTTTGGTACCCCGAAATAGTGCATTCATTCCCGAAACACAAGTTTTGCATCTTTTTACGTGCCGAAGGTTAGCGAAATGCTCATAAACACTCCCAAGCATCAATTTGGTTCCAATGGAGTAGAATGGATGCTTCGCAACTTTGGTACCCCGAAATAGTGCATTCATTCCCGAAACACAAGTTTTGCATCTTTTTACGTGCCGAATGTTAGCGAAATGCTCATAAACACTCCCAAGCATCAATTTGGTTCCAATGGAGTAGAATTGATGCTTCGCAACGTTGGTACCCCGAAATAGTGCATTCAGGCTCGAACACAAGTGTTGCATCTTTTACGTGGCGAAGGTTAGCAAAATGCTATGAACCACTCCCAAACATCATTTTGGGTCCAATGGAGTAGAATGGATGCTTCGCAACTTTGGTACCCCGAAATAGTGCATTCATGCCCGAAACACAAGTTTTGCATCTTTTTACGTGCCGAATGTTAGCGAAATGCTCATAAACACTCCCAAGCATCAATTTGGTTCCAATGGAGTAGAATGGATGCTTCGCAACTTTGGTAACCCGAAATAGTGCATTCAGGCCCGAAACACAAGTTTTGCATCTTTTTACGTCTTGAAGTTTAGCGAAATGCTCCGAAACACTCCCAAAACATCATTTTGGGTCCAATGGAGTAGAATGGATGCTTTACAACTTTGGTACCCCGAAATAATGCATTTAGGCTAGAACACAAGTTTTGCATCTATTACATGCCAAAGGTTAGCGAAATGTTCCGAAACACTCCCAAGCATCAATTTGGTTCCAATGGAGTAGAATGGATGCTTCGCAACTTTGGTACCCCGAAATAGTGCATTCATTCCCGAAACACAAGTTTTGCATCTTTTTACGTGCCGAAGGTTAGCGAAATGCTCATAAACACTCCCAAGCATCAATTTGGTTCCAATGGAGTAGAATGGATGCTTCGCAACTTTGGTTACCCGAAATAGTGCATTCAGGCCCGAAACACAAGTTTTGCATCTTTTTACGTGCCGAAGGTTAGCGTAATGCTCCGAAACACTCCCAAACATTATTTTGGGTCCAATGGAGTAGAATGGATGCTTCGCAACTTTGGTAACCCGAAATAGTGCATTCAGGCATGAAACACAAGTTTTGCATCTTTTTACGTGTCGAAGGTTAGCGAAATGCTCCGAAACACTCCCAAACATCATTTTGGGTCCAATGGAGTAGAATGGATGCTTTACAACTTTGGTACCCCGAAATAGTGCATTCAAGCTCGAACACAAGTTTTGCATCTTTTTACGTGACAAAGGTTAGCGAAATGCTCCGAAACAGTCCCAAGCATCAATTTGGTTCCAATGGATTAGAATGGATGCTTCGCAACTTTGGTTCCCTGAAATAGTGCATTCATGCCCGAAACACAAGTTTTGCATCTTTTTACGTGCCGAAGGTTAGCGAAATGCTCCGAAACACTCCCAAACATTATTTTGGGTCCAATGGATTAGAATGGATGCTTCACAACTTTGGTACCCCGAAATAGTGCATTCAGGCTCGAACTCAAGTTTTGCATCTTTTACGTGGCGAAGGTTAGCAAAATGCTATGAACCACTCCCAAACATCATTTTTGTTTCAATGGAGTAGAATGGATGCTTCGCAACTTTGGTACCCTAAAATAGTGCATTCATGCCCCAAACACAAGTTTTGCATCTTTTTACGTGCCGAAGGTTAACGAAATGCTCCGAAACACTTCCAAACATCAATTTGGTTCCAATGGATTAGAATGGATGCTTCGCAACTTTGGTAACCTGAAATAGTGCATTTAGGCCCGAAACACAAGTTTTGCATCTTTTTACGTGCCGAAGGTTAGCGAAATGCTTCGAAACACTCCCAAGCATCAATTTTGTTTCAATGGAGTAGAATGGATGCTTCGCAACTTTGGTAACCCGAAATAGTGCATTCAGGCATGAAACACAAGTTTTGCATCTTTTTACGTGTCGAAGGTTAGCGAAATGCTCCGAAACACTCCCAAACATCATTTTGGGTCCAATGGAGTAGAATGGATGCTTTACAACTTTGGTACCCCGAAATAGTGCATTCAAGCTCGAACACAAGTTTTGCATCTTTTTACGTGACAAAGGTTAGCGAAATGCTCCGAAACAGTCCCAAGCATCAATTTGGTTCCAATGGATTAGAATGGATGCTTCGCAACTTTGGTTCCCTGAAATAGTGCATTCATGCCCGAAACACAAGTTTTGCATCTTTTTACGTGCCGAAGGTTAGCGAAATGCTCCGAAACACTCCCAAACATTATTTTGGGTCCAATGGATTAGAATGGATGCTTCACAACTTTGGTACCCCGAAATAGTGCATTCAGGCTCGAACTCAAGTTTTGCATCTTTTACGTGGCGAAGGTTAGCAAAATGCTATGAACCACTCCCAAACATCATTTTGGTTTCAATGGAGTAGAATGGATGCTTCGCAACTTTGGTACCCTAAAATAGTGCATTCATGCCCGAAACACAAGTTTTGCATCTTTTTACGTGCCGAAGGTTAACGAAATGCTCCGAAACACTCCCAAGCATCAATTTGGTTCCAATGGATTAGAATGGATGCTTCGCAACTTTGGTACCCCGAAATAGTGCATTCATGCCCGAAACACAAGTTTTGCATCTTTTTACGTGCTGAAGGTTAGCGAAATGCTCCGAAACACTCCCAAGCATCAATTTGGTTCCAATGGAGTAGAATGGATGCTTCGCAACTTTACTACCCCGAAATAGTGCATTCATTCCCGAAACACAAGTTTTGCATCTTTTTACGTGCCGAAGGTTAGCGAAATGCTCATAAACACTCCCAAGCATCAATTTGGGTCCAATGGAGTAGAATGGATGCTTCGCAACTTTGGTACCCTGAAATAGTGCATTCATGCCCGAAACACAAGTTTTGCATCTTTTTACGTGCCGAAGGTTAGCGAAATGCTCCGAAACACTCCAAAGCATCAATTTGGTTCCAATGGAGTAGAATGGATGCTTCCCAACGTTGGTACCCCGAAATAGTGCATTCAGGCTCGAACACAAGTGTTGCATCTTTTACGTGGCGAAGGTTAGCAAAATGCTATGAACCACTCCCAAACATCATTTTGGGTCCAACGGAGTAGAATGGATGCTTCGCAACTTTGGTACCCCGAAATAGTGCATTCATGCCCGAAACACAAGTTTTGCATCTTTTTACGTGCCGAAGGTTAGCGAAATGCTCCGAAACACTTCCAAACATCATTTTGGGTCCAATGGAGTAGAATGGATGCTTCGCAACTTTGGTAACCTGAAATAGTGCATTTAGGCCCGAAACACAAGTTTTGCATCTTTTTACGTGCCGAAGGTTAGCGAAATGCTTCGAAACACTCCCAAGCATCAATTTTGTTTCAATGGAGTAGAATGGATGCTTCGCAACTTTGGTAACCCGAAATAGTGCATTCAGGCATGAAACACAAGTTTTGCATCTTTTTACGTGTCGAAGGTTAGCGAAATGCTCCGAAACACTCCCAAGCATCAATTTGGTTCCAATGGAGTATAATGGATGCTTCGCAACTTTGGTACCCCGAAATAGTGCATTCATTCCCGAAACACAAGTTTTGCATCTTTTTACGTGCCGAATGTTAGCGAAATGCTCATAAACACTCCCAAGCATCAATTTGGTTCCAATGGAGTAGAATTGATGCTTCGCAACGTTGGTACCCCGAAATAGTGCATTCAGGCTCGAACACAAGTGTTGCATCTTTTACGTGGCGAAGGTTAGCAAAATGCTATGAACCACTCCCAAACATCATTTTGGGTCCAATGGAGTAGAATGGATGCTTCGCAACTTTGGTACCCCGAAATAGTGCATTCATGCCCGAAACACAAGTTTTGCATCTTTTTACGTGCCGAAGGTTAGCGAAATGCTCCGAAACACTCCAAAGCATCAATTTGGTTCCAATGGAGTAGAATGGATGCTTCCCAACGTTGGTACCCCGAAATAGTGCATTCAGGCTCGAACACAAGTGTTGCATCTTTTACGTGGCGAAGGTTAGCAAAATGCTATGAACCACTCCCAAACATCATTTTGGGTCCAACGGAGTAGAATGGATGCTTCGCAACTTTGGTACCCCGAAATAGTGCATTCATGCCCGAAACACAAGTTTTGCATCTTTTTACGTGCCGAAGGTTAGCGAAATGCTCCAAAACACTTCCAAACATCATTTTGGGTCCAATGGAGTAGAATGGATGCTTCGCAACTTTGGTAACCTGAAATAGTGCATTTAGGCCCGAAACACAAGTTTTGCATCTTTTTACGTGCCGAAGGTTAGCGAAATGCTTCGAAACACTCCCAAGCATCAATTTTGTTTCAATGGAGTAGAATGGATGCTTCGCAACTTTGGTAACCCGAAATAGTGCATTCAGGCATGAAACACAAGTTTTGCATCTTTTTACGTGTCGAAGGTTAGCGAAATGCTCCGAAACACTCCCAAACATCATTTTGGGTCCAATGGAGTAGAATGGATGCTTTACAACTTTGGTACCCCGAAATAGTGCATTCAAGCTCGAACACAAGTTTTGCATCTTTTTACGTGACAAAGGTTAGCGAAATGCTCCGAAACAGTCCCAAGCATCAATTTGGTTCCAATGGATTAGAATGGATGCTTCGCAACTTTGGTTCCCTGAAATAGTGCATTCATGCCCGAAACACAAGTTTTGCATCTTTTTACGTGCCGAAGGTTAGCGAAATGCTCCGAAACACTCCCAAACATTATTTTGGGTCCAATGGATTAGAATGGATGCTTCACAACTTTGGTACCCCGAAATAGTGCATTCAGGCTCGAACTCAAGTTTTGCATCTTTTACGTGGCGAAGGTTAGCAAAATGCTATGAACCACTCCGAAACATCATTTTGGTTTCAATGGAGTAGAATGGATGCTTCGCAACTTTGGTACCCTAAAATAGTGCATTCATGCCCGAAACACAAGTTTTGCATCTTTTTACGTGCCGAAGGTTAACGAAATGCTCCGAAACACTCCCAAGCATCAATTTGGTTCCAATGGATTAGAATGGATGCTTCGCAACTTTGGTACCCCGAAATAGTGCATTCATGCCCGAAACACAAGTTTTGCATCTTTTTACGTGCCGAAGGTTAGCGAAATGCTCCGAAACACTCCAAAGCATCAATTTGGTTCCAATGGAGTAGAATGGATGCTTCGCAACGTTGGTACCCCGAAATAGTGCATTCAGGCTCGAACACAAGTGTTGCATCTTTTACGTGGCGAAGGTTAGCAAAATGCTATGAACCACTCCCAAACATCATTTTGGGTCCAACGGAGTAGAATGGATGCTTCGCAACTTTGGTACCCCGAAATAGTGCATTCATGCCCGAAACACAAGTTTTGCATCTTTTTACGTGCCGAAGGTTAGCGAAATGCTCCGAAACACTTCCAAACATCATTTTGGGTCCAATGGAGTAGAATGGATGCTTCGCAACTTTGGTAACCTGAAATAGTGCATTTAGGCCCGAAACACAAGTTTTGCATCTTTTTACGTGCCGAAGGTTAGCGAAATGCTTCGAAACACTCCCAAGCATCAATTTTGTTTCAATGGAGTAGAATGGATGCTTCGCAACTTTGGTAACCCGAAATAGTGCATTCAGGCATGAAACACAAGTTTTGCATCTTTTTACGTGTCGAAGGTTAGCGAAATGCTCCGAAACACTCCCAAACATCATTTTGGGTCCAATGGAGTAGAATGGATGCTTTACAACTTTGGTACCCCGAAATAGTGCATTCAAGCTCGAACACAAGTTTTGCATCTTTTTACGTGACAAAGGTTAGCGAAATGCTCCGAAACAGTCCCAAGCATCAATTTGGTTCCAATGGATTAGAATGGATGCTTCGCAACTTTGGTTCCCTGAAATAGTGCATTCATGCCCGAAACACAAGTTTTGCATCTTTTTACGTGCCGAAGGTTAGCGAAATGCTCCGAAACACTCCCAAACATTATTTTGGGTCCAATGGATTAGAATGGATGCTTCACAACTTTGGTACCCCGAAATAGTGCATTCAGGCTCGAACTCAAGTTTTGCATCTTTTACGTGGCGAAGGTTAGCAAAATGCTATGAACCACTCCCAAACATCATTTTGGTTTCAATGGAGTAGAATGGATGCTTCGCAACTTTGGTACCCTAAAATAGTGCATTCATGCCCGAAACACAAGTTTTGCATCTTTTTACGTGCCGAAGGTTAACGAAATGCTCCGAAACACTCCCAAGCATCAATTTGGTTCCAATGGATTAGAATGGATGCTTCGCAACTTTGGTACCCCAAAATAGTGCATTCATGCCCGAAACACAAGTTTTGCATCTTTTTACGTGCTGAAGGTTAGCGAAATGCCCCGAAACACTCCCAAGCATCAATTTGGTTCCAATGGAGTAGAATGGATGCTTCGCAACTTTGGTAACCCGAAATAGTGCATTCAGGCCCGAAACACAAGTTTTGCATCTTTTTACGTCTTGAAGTTTAGCGAAATGCTCCGAAACACTCCCGAAACATCATTTTGGGTCCAATGGAGTAGAATGAATGCTTTACAACTTTGGTACCCCGAAATAATGCATTTAGGCTAGAACACAAGTTTTGCATCTATTACATGCCAAAGGTTAGCGAAATGCTCCGAAACACTCCCAAGCATCAATTTGGTTCCAATGGAGTAGAATGGATGCTTCGCAACTTTGGTACCCCGAAATAGTGCATTCATTCCCGAAACACAAGTTTTGCATCTTTTTACGTGCCAAAGGTTCGCGAAATGCTCATAAACACTCCCAAGCATCAATTTGGTTCCAATGGAGTAGAATTGATGCTTCGCAACGTTGGTACCCCAAAATAGTGCATTCAGGCTCGAACACAAGTGTTGCATCTTTTACGTGGCGAAGGTTAGCAAAATGCTATGAACCACTCCCAAACATCATTTTGGGTCCAATGGAGTAGAATGGATGCTTCGCAACTTTGGTACCCCGAAATAGTGCATTCATGCCCGAAACACAAGTTTTGCATCTTTTTACGTGCCGAAGGTTAGCGAAATGCTCCGAAACACTCCAAAGCATCAATTTGGTTCCAATGGAGTAGAATGGATGCTTCGCAACGTTGGTACCCCGAAATAGTGCATTCAGGCTCGAACACAAGTGTTGCATCTTTTACGTGGCGAAGGTTAGCAAAATGCTATGAACCACTCCCAAACATCATTTTGGGTCCAACGGAGTAGAATGGATGCTTCGCAACTTTGGTACCCCGAAATAGTGCATTCATGCCCGAAACACAAGTTTTGCATCTTTTTACGTGCCGAAGGTTAGCGAAATGCTCCGAAACACTTCCAAACATCATTTTGGGTCCAATGGAGTAGAATGGATGCTTCGCAACTTTGGTAACCTGAAATAGTGCATTTAGCCCCGAAACACAAGTTTTGCATCTTTTTACGTGCCGAAGGTTAGCGAAATGCTTCGAAACACTCCCAAGCATCAATTTTGTTTCAATGGAGTAGAATGGATGCTTCGTAACTTTGGTAACCCGAAATAGTGCATTCAGGCATGAAACACAAGTTTTGCATCTTTTTACGTGTCGAAGGTTAGCGAAATGCTCCGACACACTCCCAAACATCATTTTGGGTCCAATGGAGTAGAATGGATGCTTCGCAACTTTGGTAACCCGAAATAGTGCATTCAGGCTCGAAACACAAGTTTTGCATCTTTTTACGTCTTGAAGTTTAGCGAAATGCTCCGAAACACTCCCAAAACATCATTTTGGGTCCAATGGAGTAGAATGGATGCTTTACAACTTTGGTACCCCGAAATAATGCATTTAGGCTAGAACACAAGTTTTGCATCTATTACATGCCAAAGGTTAGCGAAATGCTCCGAAACACTCCCAAGCATCAATTTGGTTCCAATGGAGTAGAATGGATGCTTCGCAACTTTAGTACCCCGAAATAGTGCATTCATTCCCGAAACACAAGTTTTGCATCTTTTTACGTGCCGAAGGTTAGCGAAATGCTCATAAACACTCCCAAGCATCAATTTGGTTCCAATGGAGTAGAATGGATGCTTCGCAACTTTGGTACCCCGAAATAGTGCATTCATTCCCGAAACACAAGTTTTGCATCTTTTTACGTGCCGAAGGTTAGCGAAATGCTCATAAACACTCCCAAGCATCAATTTGGTTCCAATGGAGTAGAATGGATGCTTCGCAACTTTGGTACCCCGAAATAGTGCATTCATTCCCGAAACACAAGTTTTGCATCTTTTTACGTGCCGAAGGTTAGCGAAATGCTCATAAACACTCCCAAGCATCAATTTGGGTCCAATGGAGTAGAATGGATGCTTCGCAACTTTGGTACCCTGAAATAGTGCATTCATGCCCGAAACACAAGTTTTGCATCTTTTTACGTGCCGAAGGTTAGCGAAATGCTCCGAAACACTCCAAAGCATCAATTTGGTTCCAATGGAGTAGAATGGATGCTTCCCAACGTTGGTACCCCGAAATAGTGCATTCAGGCTCGAACACAAGTGTTGCATCTTTTACGTGGCGAAGGTTAGCAAAATGCTATGAACCACTCCCAAACATCATTTTGGGTCCAACGGAGTAGAATGGATGCTTCGCAACTTTGGTACCCCGAAATAGTGCATTCATGCCCGAAACACAAGTTTTGCATTTTTTACGTGCCGAAGGTTAGCGAAATGCTCCGAAACACTTCCAAACATCATTTTGGGTCCAATGGAGTAGAATGGATGCTTCGCAACTTTGGTAACCTGAAATAGTGCATTTAGGCCCGAAACACAAGTTTTGCATCTTTTTACGTGCCGAAGGTTAGCGAAATGCTTCGAAACACTCCCAAGCATCAATTTTGTTTCAATGGAGTAGAATGGATGCTTCGCAACTTTGGTAACCCGAAATAGTGCATTCAGGCATGAAACACAAGTTTTGCATCTTTTTACGTGTCGAAGGTTAGCGAAATGCTCCGAAACACTCCCAAACATCATTTTGGGTCCAATGGAGTAGAATGGATGCTTTACAACTTTGGTACCCCGAAATAGTGCATTCAAGCTCGAACACAAGTTTTGCATCTTTTTACGTGACAAAGGTTAGCGAAATGCTCCGAAACAGTCCCAAGCATCAATTTGGTTCCAATGGATTAGAATGGATGCTTCGCAACTTTGGTTCCCTGAAATAGTGCATTCATGCCCGAAACACAAGTTTTGCATCTTTTTACGTGCCGAAGGTTAGCGAAATGCTCCGAAACACTCCCAAACATTATTTTGGGTCCAATGGATTAGAATGGATGCTTCACAACTTTGGTACCCCGAAATAGTGCATTCAGGCTCGAACTCAAGTTTTGCATCTTTTACGTGGCGAAGGTTAGCAAAATGCTATGAACCACTCCCAAACATCATTTTGGTTTCAATGGAGTAGAATGGATGCTTCGCAACTTTGGTACCCTAAAATAGTGCATTCATGCCCGAAACACAAGTTTTGCATCTTTTTACGTGCCGAAGGTTAACGAAATGCTCCGAAACACTCCCAAGCATCAATTTGGTTCCAATGGATTAGAATGGATGCTTCGCAACTTTGGTACCCCGAAATAGTGCATTCATGCCCGAAACACAAGTTTTGCATCTTTTTACGTGCTGAAGGTTAGCGAAATGCTCCGAAACACTCCCAAGCATCAATTTGGTTCCAATGGAGTAGAATGGATGCTTCGCAACTTTGGTAACCCGAAATAGTGCATTCAGGCCCGAAACATAAGTTTTGCATCTTTTTACGTCTTGAAGTTTAGCGAAATGCTCCGAAACACTCCCGAAACATCATTTTGGGTCCAATGGAGTAGAATGGATGCTTTACAACTTTGGTACCCCGAAATAATGCATTTAGGCTAGAACACAAGTTTTGCATCTATTACATGCCAAAGGTTAGCGAAATGCTCCGAAACACTCCCAAGCATCAATTTGGTTCCAATGGAGTAGAATGGATGCTTCGCAACTTTGGTACCCCGAAATAGTGCATTCATTCCTGAAACACAAGTTTTGCATCTTTTTACGTGCCAAAGGTTCGCGAAATGCTCATAAACACTCCCAAGCATCAATTTGGTTCCAATGGAGTAGAATTGATGCTTCGCAACGTTGGTACCCCAAAATTGTGCATTCAGGCTCGAACACAAGTGTTGCATCTTTTACGTGGCGAAGGTTAGCAAAATGCTATGAACCACTCCCAAACATCATTTTGGGTCCAATGGAGTAGAATGGATGCTTCGCAACTTTGGTACCCCGAAATAGTGCATTCATGCCTGAAACACAAGTTTGGCATCTTTTTACGTCTTGAAGTTTAGCGAAATGCTCCGAAACACTCCCGAAACATCATTTTGGGTCCAATGGAGTAGAATGGATGCTTTACAACTTTGGTACCCCGAAATAATGCATTTAGGCTAGAACACGAGTTTTGCATCTATTACATGCCAAAGGTTAGCGAAATGCTCCGAAACACTCCCAAGCATCAATTTGGTTCCAATGGAGTAGAATGGATGCTTCGCAACTTTGGTACCCCGAAATAGTGCATTCATTCCCGAAACACAAGTTTTGCATCTTTTTACGTGCCAAAGGTTCGCGAAATGCTCATAAACACTCCCAAGCATCAATTTGGTTCCAATGGAGTAGAATTGATGCTTCGCAACGTTGGTACCCCAAAATAGTGCATTCAGGCTCGAACACAAGTGTTGCATCTTTTACGTGGCGAAGGTTAGCAAAATGCTATGAACCACTCCCAAACATCATTTTGGGTCCAATGGAGTAGAATGGATGCTTCGCAACTTTGGTACCCCGAAATAGTGCATTCATGCCCGAAACACAAGTTTTGCATCTTTTTACGTGCCGAAGGTTAGCGAAATGCTCCGAAACACTCCAAAGCATCAATTTGGTTCCAATGGAGTAGAATGGATGCTTCGCAACGTTGGTACCCCGAAATAGTGCATTCAGGCTCGAACACAAGTGTTGCATCTTTTATGTGGCGAAGGTTAGCAAAATGCTATGAACCACTCCCAAACATCATTTTGGGTCCAACGGAGTAGAATGGATGCTTTACAACTTTGGTACCCCGAAATAATGCATTTAGGCTAGAACACAAGTTTTGCATCTATTACATGCCAAAGGTTAGCGAAATGCTCCGAAACACTCCCAAGCATCAATTTGGTTCCAATGGAGTAGAATGGATGCTTCGCAACTTTGGTACCCCGAAATAGTGCATTCATTCCTGAAACACAAGTTTTGCATCTTTTTACGTGCCAAAGGTTCGCGAAATGCTCATAAACACTCCCAAGCATCAATTTGGTTCCAATGGAGTAGAATTGATGCTTCGCAACGTTGGTACCCCAAAATTGTGCATTCAGGCTCGAACACAAGTGTTGCATCTTTTACGTGGCGAAGGTTAGCAAAATGCTATGAACCACTCCCAAACATCATTTTGGGTCCAATGGAGTAGAATGGATGCTTCGCAACTTTGGTACCCCGAAATAGTGCATTCATGCCTGAAACACAAGTTTGGCATCTTTTTACGTCTTGAAGTTTAGCGAAATGCTCCGAAACACTCCCGAAACATCATTTTGGGTCCAATGGAGTAGAATGGATGCTTTACAACTTTGGTACCCCGAAATAATGCATTTAGGCTAGAACACAAGTTTTGCATCTATTACATGCCAAAGGTTAGCGAAATGCTTCGAAACACTCCCAAGCATCAATTTTGTTTCAATGGAGTAGAATGGATGCTTCGCAACTTTGGTACCCCGAAATAGTGCATTCATTCCCGAAACACAAGTTTTGCATCTTTTTACGTGCCAAAGGTTCGCGAAATGCTCATAAACACTCCCAAGCATCAATTTGGTTCCAATGGAGTAGAATTGATGCTTCGCAACGTTGGTACCCCAAAATAGTGCATTCAGGCTCGAACACAAGTGTTGCATCTTTTACGTGGCGAAGGTTAGCAAAATGCTATGAACCACTCCCAAACATCATTTTGGGTCCAATGGAGTAGAATGGATGCTTCGCAACTTTGGTACCCCGAAATAGTGCATTCATGCCCGAAACACAAGTTTTGCATCTTTTTACGTGCCGAAGGTTAGCGAAATGCTCCGAAACACTCCAAAGCATCAATTTGGTTCCAATGGAGTAGAATGGATGCTTCGCAACGTTGGTACCCCGAAATAGTGCATTCAGGCTCGAACACAAGTGTTGCATCTTTTACGTGGCGAAGGTTAGCAAAATGCTATGAACCACTCCCAAACATCATTTTGGGTCCAACGGAGTAGAATGGATGCTTCGCAACTTTGGTACCCCGAAATAGTGCATTCATGCCCGAAACACAAGTTTTGCATCTTTTTACGTGCCGAAGGTTAGCGAAATGCTCCGAAACACTTCGAAACATCATTTTGGGTCCAATGGAGTAGAATGGATGCTTCGCAACTTTGGTAACCTGAAATAGTGCATTTAGCCCCGAAACACAAGTTTTGCATCTTTTTACGTGCCGAAGGTTAGCGAAATGCTTCGAAACACTCCCAAGCATCAATTTTGTTTCAATGGAGTAGAATGGATGCTTCGCAACTTTGGTAACCCGAAATAGTGCATTCAGGCATGAAACACAAGTTTTGCATCTTTTTACGTGTCGAAGGTTAGCGAAATGCTCCGAAACACTCCCAAACATCATTTTGGGTCCAATGGAGTAGAATGGATGCTTCGCAACTTTGGTAACCCGAAATAGTGCATTCTGGCTCGAAACACAAGTTTTGCATCTTTTTACGTCTTGAAGTTTAGCGAAATGCTCCGAAACACTCCCAAAACATCATTTTGGGTCCAATGGAGTAGAATGGATGCTTTACAACTTTGGTACCCCGAAATAATGCATTTAGGCTAGAACACAAGTTTTGCATCTATTACATGCCAAAGGTTAGCGAAATGCTCCGAAACACTCCCAAGCATCAATTTGGTTCCAATGGAGTAGAATGGATGCTTCGCAACTTTAGTACCCCGAAATAGTGCATTCATTCCCGAAACACAAGTTTTGCATCTTTTTACGTGCCGAAGGTTAGCGAAATGCTCATAAACACTCCCAAGCATCAATTTGGTTCCAATGGAGTAGAATGGATGCTTCGCAACTTTGGTACCCCGAAATAGTGCATTCATTCCCGAAACACAAGTTTTGCATCTTTTTACGTGCCGAAGGTTAGCGAAATGCTCATAAACACTCCCAAGCATCAATTTGGTTCCAATGGAGTAGAATGGATGCTTCGCAACTTTGGTACCCCGAAATAGTGCATTCATTCCCGAAACACAAGTTTTGCATCTTTTTACGTGCCGAAGGTTAGCGAAATGCTCATAAACACTCCCAAGCATCAATTTGGGTCCAATGGAGTAGAATGGATGCTTCGCAACTTTGGTACCCTGAAATAGTGCATTCATGCCCGAAACACAAGTTTTGCATCTTTTTACGTGCCGAAGGTTAGCGAAATGCTCCGAAACACTCCAAAGCATCAATTTGGTTCCAATGGAGTAGAATGGATGCTTCCCAACGTTGGTACCCCGAAATAGTGCATTCAGGCTCGAACACAAGTGTTGCATCTTTTACGTGGCGAAGGTTAGCAAAATGCTATGAACCACTCCCAAACATCATTTTGGGTCCAACGGAGTAGAATGGATGCTTCGCAACTTTGGTACCCCGAAATAGTGCATTCATGCCCGAAACACATGTTTTGCATTTTTTACGTGCCGAAGGTTAGCGAAATGCTCCGAAACACTTCCAAACATCATTTTGGGTCCAATGGAGTAGAATGGATGCTTCGCAACTTTGGTAACCCGAAATAGTGCATTCTGGCTCGAAACACAAGTTTTGCATCTTTTTACGTCTTGAAGTTTAGCGAAATGCTCCGAAACACTCCCAAAACATCATTTTGGGTCCAATGGAGTAGAATGGATGCTTTACAACTTTGGTACCCCGAAATAATGCATTTAGGCTAGAACACAAGTTTTGCATCTATTACATGCCAAAGGTTAGCGAAATGCTCCGAAACACTCCCAAGCATCAATTTGGTTCCAATGGAGTAGAATGGATGCTTCGCAACTTTAGTACCCCGAAATAGTGCATTCATTCCCGAAACACAAGTTTTGCATCTTTTTACGTGCCGAAGGTTAGCGAAATGCTCATAAACACTCCCAAGCATCAATTTGGTTCCAATGGAGTAGAATGGATGCTTCGCAACTTTGGTACCCCGAAATAGTGCATTCATTCCCGAAACACAAGTTTTGCATCTTTTTACGTGCCGAAGGTTAGCGAAATGCTCATAAACACTCCCAAGCATCAATTTGGTTCCAATGGAGTAGAATGGATGCTTCGCAACTTTGGTACCCCGAAATAGTGCATTCATTCCCGAAACACAAGTTTTGCATCTTTTTACGTGCCGAAGGTTAGCGAAATGCTCATAAACACTCCCAAGCATCAATTTGGGTCCAATGGAGTAGAATGGATGCTTCGCAACTTTGGTACCCTGAAATAGTGCATTCATGCCCGAAACACAAGTTTTGCATCTTTTTACGTGCCGAAGGTTAGCGAAATGCTCCGAAACACTCCAAAGCATCAATTTGGTTCCAATGGAGTAGAATGGATGCTTCCCAACGTTGGTACCCCGAAATAGTGCATTCAGGCTCGAACACAAGTGTTGCATCTTTTACGTGGCGAAGGTTAGCAAAATGCTATGAACCACTCCCAAACATCATTTTGGGTCCAACGGAGTAGAATGGATGCTTCGCAACTTTGGTACCCCGAAATAGTGCATTCATGCCCGAAACACAAGTTTTGCATTTTTTACGTGCCGAAGGTTAGCGAAATGCTCCGAAACACTTCCAAACATCATTTTGGGTCCAATGGAGTAGAATGGATGCTTCGCAACTTTGGTAACCTGAAATAGTGCATTTAGGCCCGAAACACAAGTTTTGCATCTTTTTACGTGCCGAAGGTTAGCGAAATGCTTCGAAACACTCCCAAGCATCAATTTTGTTTCAATGGAGTAGAATGGATGCTTCGCAACTTTGGTAACCCGAAATAGTGCATTCAGGCATGAAACACAAGTTTTGCATCTTTTTACGTGTCGAAGGTTAGCGAAATGCTCCGAAACACTCCCAAACATCATTTTGGGTCCAATGGAGTAGAATGGATGCTTTACAACTTTGGTACCCCGAAATAGTGCATTCAAGCTCGAACACAAGTTTTGCATCTTTTTACGTGACAAAGGTTAGCGAAATGCTCCGAAACAGTCCCAAGCATCAATTTGGTTCCAATGGATTAGAATGGATGCTTCGCAACTTTGGTTCCCTGAAATAGTGCATTCATGCCCGAAACACAAGTTTTGCATCTTTTTACGTGCCGAAGGTTAGCGAAATGCTCCGAAACACTCCCAAACATTATTTTGGGTCCAATGGATTAGAATGAATGCTTCACAACTTTGGCACCCCGGAATAGTGCATTCAGGCTCGAACTCAAGTTTTGCATCTTTTACGTGGCGAAGGTTAGCAAAATGCTATGAACCACTCCCAAACATCATTTTGGTTTCAATGGAGTAGAATGGATGCTTCGCAACTTTGGTACCCTAAAATAGTGCATTCATGCCCGAAACACAAGTTTTGCATCTTTTTACGTGCCGAAGGTTAACGAAATGCTCCGAAACACTCCCAAGCATCAATTTGGTTCCAATGGATTAGAATGGATGCTTCGCAACTTTGGTACCCCGAA